>PVIJ01007428.1:0-82561 GCA_004024925.1 Scalopus aquaticus | reverse complement strand
GGAGGGGAGCACGGAGGACTATGGTGATGGCTCCACGGGTGAACAGGTGGTGGTAACTTATGGGGAATACACAATAATGTAAAAGATACGAATAACAAAAATAAATATTAAAAAAAAAAAAGAAATAAATGCCCTTATTTTATAGGCACAAACCCAGAAAGCAAAGAAATCTTATGCTTCCATAGACCTGACCAGTCAAAGTAGGAATTAAGGATATAAGTCATTACCACTTTCTACATAGTTAACTGCTGTATTCAACGTGGTAAAAAGGAAACAAAAGAAACAACTAGACGTATACCTCTGATATACAAAGAATAACAAAATAGAGCTACCAATGAAGCAAAAACAACTTTTACTTGAATTTACCATAACAAAAAATCCAAATCAATGCAATTAAAACAGAAAGAAAATAGCAAATTGCTGTGTCTAAGATACCTAGTTTCATTTTTATAGAGATCCAATAGCTCTATTTTTTACTATACTCCCCCTACCAGTAGGAAAAGAGTCTAAAAACTAACAATATATTTTTTTCCAGAAGTCTCTGTTATTCTACAATCACTGACTTGAACTTACTGAATATGTTCAGTTCATGTGTATGTCATATCTTTGTTTTGATTCAAAGTCTGAAAAAAAAAGTGTTTTCTGTGATGATTTATCAATGTAATATAATTTTGAGGAGAAATCCTATGACACTGACAATTCAAGGATTAAAATGTTTATTTAATGTGTCATGCTGTTCATTTATAAACCAAGAGTAGCAAAAATTTGGTTCAATTTGTAAATTAGAGGGCCCCCACCCCAGTGGCGCAGCGGTTAAGCGCTGCGCTGTGGTGCTGTCGGCAGCGGCGACGCGAGTTCGACGCCCGGCCGGGGAGAGTCCCACATGGCACGGCAGACCTCTCCTGCCTCGCCCGCTGCTCCCCTCAGCAGTGTATTTCTGATCTGCCTGTTCTGCTCCCTGCTCTGGCTCTGGTGAACCCTCTCGCGACCCCATGCCTCTGGCCTGTACCCCAGCTTGTATGTATAAATAAAAAATAAATCTTTAAAAAAAAATTGTAAATTAGAAAGTGTAAAAACTCCCTTTCTTTAAATTTATGATTTTGTTGAATTTTTGATTAGTCATACTACTGAAAGAGAAACACAGAAAGAAATGTCAGAAGTAACAAAAGTCTAAGGTGGGCCCATAATAGATTCCCAGCCGTGAAAACAATTATAGAGCAGAGGAAGTGCTATGAGGTCAAGGAAAATATCCTTCAAGGAAGAATTGGAATTTACAGCTATAATTAGCATTAAATTAATGATAGGGCCCTATCTTGTGACTAAACTGAACCCTTATCTCTTGAAAATAAAAACTATTGCCCCCAAATCTACCATTAAAAAAATGTTCCACTAGAGATCGGTCAGTTTTATAAGCAATTACAAAAAAATGTCTATTAGTTGGGTAGGAGAGGAGACAAACCCTAGAAAGAAAACAAGCAAAAACAAATAATAAACCAAAAATACAAAAAAAAAAAAAAAAGCTAAGGATCATATTATATGAGAGGAACTATACCATGGCCCAAATTTGTGAAAAGGAATTATGTTGAATATAAGGGATCACCGGATCTAAGGAGCAGGATGATGATGAAGCCCTTAACATTTTCCCGAACATGACAAATTCAGACTTCTTCCTTACTGCAAGTCCCATCTCCCTTTCCTTAGAATGTTTAGAAAACTTGGAATTGTAAACTTTTTGTGTCTGCCTTTGAGGTGTAAATCTTCTACTTTCCAGGAATGTCTCAAGGAACTGAATTTTAGCTCTGAAACGGAATCATCAAAAAGACAGGACCCCTACCTGCCAGTATGCAAGGAGATTGGAGCTTAACTTTGATGAAGAGCAACGAGCAAACACTATTGCCTGATCACACTATCAGCCTCCCCCTTGCAGTCCTCCAGTACTTTTCTGTAGCAGAACCCAATGGTCTTAATACTCTCCTGCCCTTCATATCAGCAGAGTGGCGTTCATGCTCTGTCTTATTGCAACTGTGTTTTCTCCCTATTATAATTAGTCCTTCTTGACATTTTTAACAAATATCTGGTGCCATTTGTCTGTAACCATGGAGATCAACTTGTGCCACTGGTGCCTGTGTGTGGTTTCATTTGACTCACAATAACTCCTGAATGTTATGAGAACACCAGTCAAGTAACAAAAGTAAATACACTTAGTAAGTGGAGGAACTGGAGTTCAAATCACGTGCTTTCTGTAGGTTAATATCAAGTTCTTTACACTCTTTCCATGTAAAGAAAAAAAAAACAAAACTAATGGCAGGAATTTACTTTGACCATAATTTTCTTATTAAAAATGTACATCATAGGACCTCCCTGGTGGTGCAACAGATTAAGTCTCAGCACTATGAAGCTATACGCAGCCACTGCAGCCTGAGCTCGATCCCCGGCCAGGGAGATTCCCACATGGTGCAATAGATCTCTCCTGCCTCTCCTGCTGCTCCTCTCAGCAATGTACTTCAGTAGATCTGCCTGTTCTGCTCCCCATCCTGTCTCTGGCGAATGTGCTCACCACCCCACACCTCTGGCCTACACCCCAGTTCTTGTATGCATAAATAAATAAATCTTTTTAAAAATTAAAATGTACATCATAAACAAAACTAAAACATCTATTTTGGTACAACTCAAAGGTGTATCTCTTTAGTGATAATTTGCTGAACTATGTTAAGGTACTCCTAATCATCCAGCTGATACTCCTCATTCTGAGTTTATCTCATATGACTTGTGATCCATCTTTTGGAAATATTTTGCTTCTCTTTCATTTAAGGCCTCTGAGGGGGAAAAAATATTCTCCTTCCACATCAGCTGTAGCAACTAATTGCTGAGGAAGAAAAGTTCAGACAAAGGGAGAAAAGTTCCTTTGTCTTCCTCCTATCTTATTGACAGGAAATGAGGTACCTTATGTAGCTTAATGTCAAAATGTATCATCAAAGTGTTTCCTTAAAGCAGAGATTTCCTTTAGCTTTTCTAAATGGCTGTAGTATGAATTAATGGTGAGCAGGAAGTAATTTCCAGTGTGGAATTTCCTTACTGTTTATGGGGCTGGCTTATATCCATTCTGTGGACATCATACATTGACAAATTAAATCCACTGGAGACATCCAGGGTCTTCACACTCACCACCACCACAAACCCTAAGTGTCAAGGACTGCTGACCCAACCCTTGTGGTTTCCACTGCTGGTTCTGTTTTTGCAGTTGCACATCAAATAGACACTGTTTATTCCTGAGTCAACATCTGAGAGGCATGGGAGTCAGGCTACTTCAATGTGAGAAGTCTAGAATATAATCTGATCATCCAACCACACTCTGATTTTACCACTGATGTGCACTTGATAGTCTCAGAACACCTTTTATTTTTTTTTTAGATTTATTTATTTATGCATATAAGCTGGGGTGAATGCCAGAGGTGTGGGGTGGCGAGAGGATTCACCAGACACAGAGTGGGGAGCAGAACAGGCAGATTGAAGTACACTGCTAAGGGGAGCAGCGGGGCAAGGCAGGAGAGGTCTGCTGTGCCATGTGGGAAGCTCCCTGGCTGGGGATTGAACTCCTGCTGCAGTGGTTCTGGATAGCTTCATAGTGCTGTGCTTAACCCGCTGCACCACCAGGGAGGCCCCTTAGAACACCTTTTAAAAAGGCAGAAACCAATTTTCACACAGAAAACAACGTCTATCAATGTATCAGTTCTAATGTTAGCATGGAGTCTAAAGAGACAGGAGATACCCTTGAAGGAGATGACAAGTTCAGAGATTAAGACCAAACTTTTCTGCTGAGGGGTCCAAAGAGTGTCCTGTATTGGTTTCCATCTTCCTCCAAGGAATGGTATCAGAATGCCATGACATAATTCAAGTGAACAGATTTTTAAATTAATGCTTGGTAAGTAAGGAGAATTATTTTTATTACTAGAGAGTGGCCATCTGTTTCTGAAGAATTCAAGCAAAAACATGACTATTTGCTTTATATGGAATAATTTCCTGATAATATGTTTTCATGGTCTCCTGTGCTAAAGTATTACTTGAGCTGAAAGATACTGTCTCCTAATCCTGACAGGTGTAGGACTCTATTTCTAAGAAGGCATCAACTCCAGTTAACACTTGGAATATATTGCCATGTCACAAAACGTATATATGGGAGATGATAGAAGTGGGATAAGCAAGAAAAGATAAAACAAGCAAATAATGGTGAGGTAGAAAGACTGCTGAATCTTGTTTGTAACTTATAGGAAATAACCATCCATACTGATGAACCTCACTGGGTCTAGTTAAATTCATTTATAGTGCAATTCTGTATGTAGGTTGTACTTATCAGAGCTACTACTAGTAATAACCTTACCCCACTTTGGACATTGTTCAACTTGGCTAAAATGGATATTATGACATGGGATATTATCCCATGTCTGGGGGTAGTCACCACAAACTGGCGTGTTTTGTATAAATACCAGCAGAAGCTATGAGGGTAACAACTTCACCTAGATGACAGATATTATAAACCATTCTACATATACAAGTATGATGCTACCAGTCCCCTAAGTAGGGAATGTATTCTCACATCTCCCTCGCAGATGCCAGCTGATTTCTGATTCATAGATGTATTCTATTCTGGTCCCCACAGATAAACAAAGGGCTATGCCAGCATTTGGAAGAGAACAAATGATCAACACAATCAATGATTCATAACATTATAGTTGAATATAAGGTTTGCAGGTTATTGTGTTTCCTTCTTTGATTCCATTAGGAATGGCCTCACTCCTGTTAAAAGTAAAGGTAGAATGTTTCCCATCTTTAACATTTCAGGTGTGAGTTTTAAGGGGATCTGTGTTTCCTGCTCTGATGTTTGCATGAGGGAACATCTTCTCCCAGGATGAAGGAATATTATAGTAACACTTGTGGTAACCTCTCATGTCCTCCTCGCTGTTTTGTGTAGGTTTAAGGTGTTAAAAATGATCACTCCTGTGTAGTATAACCTTTTTTTTTTTTAATGCCTCTGGGGTTGGCTTCCTACTCTGTTCTCGACATACTAGATTGTCTGGCAATGTGGTAAGAAGCCTCAGGTTCTCCAGCTGCTCTTCGTGCTTTATCTGGGGAGAAAGCTCAATCTGAACGTAGTGTGTGTGTAGGTAGGTGGTGGTGTGGAGGTGGGGGGAAGGAGAGCAGGTGCCCTTTTACCTAATAATAAAAGTCACAGTCCTCACTCCAGCTCTACTAGCTATCATTCCAACCTAAGACTGTTTCTCCTGTTTCTCAACCAAAGGCAGGATGATGACTGCCCTAGAAATCCCAACTAAAAAATTTGGAAAAGACTTCAACAGTTGCTCAAATGAAACTCCATCGTTTTGTTTCTGTGGTTGCTTTGTTATTGATAGATTAGATCTTGATTTCAAAGAGCCCTGCCTCTACTAATGTGGATAATTGAACATTGGCTGCAGTTCTTAGTAACATCAGGCAATAAAGTTGATTACTTTCCTTTTCTCCTCTATTGCCAAATTATGGCAGCCTCTGTAGGGTCAGTCATAGCAGACTTGCTGCAGTGGGAGAGAGTTACAGAAGCAGGAGTGATAGAACATCACAGATCTTAGCCTTTATTTTGCTCAGTAATTATGATTTCAGTGATGATGTGACAAGGTGATATATAAGGCTTAGAACCAAAATAAAAAATTTTAAATCACATATCCTATTTGTTAGTTGAAAGGGACAAAAATAGGAAATGAGATGTATGTAAAATTCTTGTGCCTTCCAGGAAAAACAACTAACCTAGGAATTGAACTGTTATATAACCCAGGCAGTATCTCCTTCAAGTGTTATCAGGAGACCAAATGTGAAGTTTTCAAGTCACACTGCACAGGTTTTATCTTCATTATATAAGTGCCATATGTGTAAGTCTTATTTTAAGAGCTAGCAGTGCACTGCCCTAGTAGACTGACACGTGAAAAAGATCCAATGTGGGAAGTGTCGGAGCGGGTTGTGGAGAACCCAGAGGCTGCAGCTTGCCATCAAAGGCTCTATATTAGGTAAGAGACAACATTGAGTTGAATCATTATCACTTTCCTGCCCCTCTGCCTGGCAAGTTGAAATATTCCACTTCTATTTTTCTCCATCTGTCCTATTTACCTTGTAATTCCACATGCAAATTTAGGTACAGCTAAATATATAGCATCTTTTGAAAGATGACTTATGAAATGTCCATGTGTTAGGAAACGATTTATATTTTCTGAAAGCATTTTATACCTCTAAATCTATGTTAGTAATGGGAATTATTCTTTTAGTTCATACAAATGCAAAGAATCCCCAACTGTGTACAGAAAATATCACTACAATTTAATGCTTATAAAATTTTTTAAAAATAAATTAAATCAATGTGCATTCAGAAAGCAGAAATCTTCTTTGGTGCTTTAAGCAGAGAGATTCTGAGAGAGGGAACTGGTTAAACAGAACAGAACTGAGGAGACAAACAGCAAACCATGATTTAACCTAGAGATTAGTAATAGGTTGAAAATGCCAACACTATTATAAGGGATCCTCAAAAATTTTAGTGCCCTTAGACCTGGGGAAGGTGATATCCTGCTTTGGACTCCATACTTCACAGGTGTCCACTCTCTTCTTTCCCAGCCTTGTTCTACTCTACCGAAAGAAGAGACCACTGAGTCAAAGAAATACATACTCAGGTCCCATGCCCTATCCCTTCCAGATAACATTCGAGGTATACAGATTCTTGATTTTCCTACAAAAAAAAAGGATAAAGCCTTTCTCCAGAGCCTGAATATGCCTTTTGCCTGGGTCACTCCGCCCATGGGTAGCACAGAGCCCTAGAACCAAAAGGCAGTCAACAGGAGGCAGGTATTTGCAAAAGAGTGGATAGTAGAGGTGGACAGAGTTTAGGTAAAGTTGAGAGTGTTCAAGTAAGTGCACTAAAAGCTCTTTACAGGGTGGAAAGGAGCCAAGAGAAAAAGAAAACAAGGCTGGGCTACAAATTTGAAGCCTAAGACTCAGAAAGTTCTAAATTTGAACCTGGACTTCCAGCCTCAGGTTTCTTTTAGGAGCTAAAAGGGCAGTACCAACTGGGTTGGGATCTGAAGGCAGCTCTGCAGCAAAGAATTCTTGGTTTGTATTGGTTGGAGGAAGATGAAATATGTTCGTGTCTCCATCCATAGCCTTCTCCCAGATCCTAGCCAGCAACAAAGAGGAAGGACTAATAGTTGGATGAATAGCCAAACCTTGGGTGTGGGTGGTAATAACCCACTCTAATCAGTAAGAGAAAGTGGGTATTGTCTACATCTGTACAGGTACAGGTCTCATCTGATTTGGGAAACAAACAGGGTTAGTCCTTTGATGGGAAAAAAGTAGATATTTATGCTGTGATTTAAATCACTAAGCAAGTGATTAAAAAGTCATGAAGACGCATTTGTGAAAATAGAAAAAAAACCAAATATTTTAACAGTTTGTATTTAACTACTTCTTAAATATGAGATATAGGTGTGTAGGCCCCTTTTTAAACCCTTGCCTTGGGTTCTGCAAATCTTGGGATAGGCTAGCGATGGTCCAGCTGTGGCGGGAGCTTGACTCCTGGTGTGTTTGCAAGGTAGGAAGTGGATTAGCAGAGGGAGGGCAAGTCCGAAAGGAAACAGGATCACAGAGGACATCCAGATACTTTAAAAACATAGAAAGATCTCAACTTCTCACTCCCTCTGCCCTCCAGTTCTCCTCCAGAGAATCGCGTTGGCAAAGCCTGGCTGGAAGTAAGAAGGCAATAGAGTGACAAATATCGTTCCCTAGGATCTGGAGCAGACCAAAGCAGCAAAATGAGTGAGGAATGGAAAGAAGAGCAGACATGCAAAACAAATAAATAAATCAAAGTATTCTGTTGGAGACTATTTGATGGCCTTCTGAAACTCCCCCCAAACAAAGAACACACACTATGCCTTTTTCTTTGTCTTACTTGTAAATTGTTTTCTAAGTAATGAAAGGAGGATTGGGTGATGTGGAGGTCAATATGCAATCTGCCACTACACTTATTAATAATAATATTTCACCCTATATCTCGAGACAATGGGTGCCATAGGTTAGGAACTGTTGCATGCTTACTTCTTTGAAGAAATCACAGTATATACAAGGTTGGGTAGCATCTGTAAATTGGGCTTCTTAAGGGACACTGGAAATATTAACAATAAATGCAGTTAATGCTAATGATATTAAGAAAGTTGCTATTCACAATAACTAAGAAAAACCTAAATTAGAAGCATCAGGGTCCTTTGGAAAAACCATGGATTTGTACAACAGAATCTTAGTTCTGCTACTAGTGATTGTGTATCTTTGAGCAAAATACTAAAATTCTTGTACTTTAGTTCTCTTTTAAATAGGGATAATAACACCAACCTATACAAAAATTATAACTTATGTAATACTCTAGCAAATATCTGTCATCTAGTAGATGCTCAAATAATACTTAATAATATCTATGATAAAAATAATTACAGTAATCATAATGAAGTAAGCATTAATAGAATTTTAAAAATTATGTGAAGGAAAGTTCATGCCCACAGGGCTAAAATAGCACTCATTTCTATTTTCCAGCAAAGCAAATGAAGACATTCTCATAAAAATTAGTCCAAGAAACATTAGAAAGAGGATGACAATGCTTCCTTTAGAAACCCATTTCCAGTTTTAAATATTTTATACCTCACTGCTAATCTTAATGCTTGCGTCAAAATTCTGTCTGTACAACAGAGATGACTAAAAGTGAAAGTGGACCATAAATGGAATATCAGGTGTCACTCTGGTAAGGTTAACAAACTTTGGCCTAGAATTTTCATTATATAAAAAATACTGGCTATTTAGAAAACTTACATTGTAAAGGTCAACCTTATTAAGCACTGATTTCATATACTTTCATATACGATTTAAATTTTAAACATATCTTTAAAAATGGTATTATTTCCTTAAGCAGTTTCACAAGATATTGTCTGGAGAACACTATAATTAAATAGTACACTCACATGGCTTTAAAATTAACTAACTAGGGTTTGTTTGGACTTTTACTCTAAAATTTGTTTACTTATTTGAAATGAAATCTCTACTTTTACTATAGCATTTCATGCTTGTCAAAGAATAACAATAAGAGAATTGCATAAGTTTGAACATCATATATTTTGAATTGAGGGAACTTTTGTCACATACTGACAAGTACAATTCAGTATCTAGAGTATTACTCAGGTCAATAAGTGGATACCTTGCTTTATGGTGGTACAAGAGGAACTTGAATTGAAACACAAGTGACCTATGCTTGGGGTGCTGTAGGTATGTATCTGGCTGGTCTCTCATCCTCTTCCACCTCCAGCCCTCAAGGGTTAATGTTTTGACAACTCTACCATCAGCCCTTGTTACTAATTATTCTAGAACTATGCTGCAGCAACTTCTGTTTGTTACGATTGCTGCTTTCCTGTTTCTGTCACTCCCTTCTGTAATTAACCTTGCTATTCTTAGCTACAAAGCACAGATCTTGTGCCAGGCTTCTTCAGGATTCTATTTTATATTTCAATGGCCGGTTACAGTCTGATTTTCTCCCGGGAGAAGGTCTATAATCACTCAGTTATATTAATGATGAGGATGACTCAATCCCTTCCTACCACTCCCCTTTCATTCTGATAATATTCAGCACAATTAATCCTCTGAGTCTAGCAACTGGAACTGAAATAGTTTACTAGCGGTCAGACCTGCCAGAATTCTGGTGCTAAGGTGTGTGAATGAACATCTAACTGGTGAAAATTAAGAAAATCCACTAAGAAATCCCAAAGTTTCTGTGGGGGTTAACTGGCTTATTTCTGCACAACTTATTTCCTGCATGCACTCCCCAGAAGACTCTCCACTCCTGTGCCTTGCACACTCACACATCATCTCAGCTGCCAACAATGAGACATGTCAGTAAGCAAGATGCTGCTGGATGCAGTGCAATTAGTCAATGATGGACAGGATGGCAAAAGCAGGACTGAGAGTCAGACACTGCTCTCCCGTTGCAGGTGGCGAGAACCCCCTGTATGGAAGGTATAGTGGCATGGTCGAGGATGTTTATTGACAACAAAAGCACGCCTTCGTTTGCTGCAGATCAGATGTCCGGGGCCTTCAGCATTATCTCCATGCAACCTAACTAAATCTCTCTTTGGTGCTACAAACTGCAAGTGTCAATGAGGCATAAAACCAGTATAATTGAGTGGGCTGGAAATGAAAGAGATGTGACTGCAAAGGGAAGTCTGGGCAGAACTAAGAGGTCTGAAATAAAATCTATTCTTATTAAATTATGATGGGGGAGAGGCAATGACAAAAAACCTTTCCCTCCTTTATTTTTGGCAGAATTCTATTAAAAGTGCTAAAATGGGATTTTAGTTATTTTGAAAAACTGCAATTTTATAGATATTCACATCTTTTCCAGTGAGTTGCAGGTTGTGTTAAGGGCTACCAGGTAAGAGAAAATAAAAATATATTTATAAACCAAACACTTTCCCAGTATATCATTTTTATACATGTATCTACATGTACATGTAGATACACATATGCACACACGTATCTACACACATGCACATATACATACACACATACACACACTCAAACACACATATACCTATGTCACTGCCTCTGGTCCTGGCATAAAACTCCTAAAACTCTTATAATTTCTTCAGTAACAAGAGCATTAGGAACATCTTTTGTTTGAACAAAGTGGTTCATGGATGGAGTCTGGTCACCAGAAAGAACAGGGTATCAACAGAAGCTTGGAATTCTCAATCCACTGACTTCCCTAGAAGGGGAATGGGTTAGCACAGGAGTTTATAATGGTGTATGTGATGAAGACTCCTTAAAAACTCTGATAGCATAGGGCTCAGAGTTTCCAGATTGGTTAGCATATTCACATACAGTAGGGTGATGTACCCCAATATCAAAAGAACAGTTCTTTCATTCAGGACCCTCTAAACCCATGTCCTATGTATTTCTTCATTTTCTGTTCATCTGTATCATTTATCACATTCTTTAATGAACTGGTAAACAGTGTTTTTCTGAGTTCTGTCAGTTACTCTAGCAAATTAATCCAACTTAAGGAGAGGGTCCTGGGAATTCCTGATTTATAGCACATCTGTCAGAAGCAGAGGTGGCAACTTGGCCTTGGGATTGGCATCTGGAGCGGCAGTAGCTTGTGGGATGCAGGCCTTAGCCTGTGAGATCTCATGCTAATTCCAGGTAGATAATGTCAGAATTGAGTTAAATAGTAAGATATACAGCTGGTATTTCAAAAATTGCTTGTTGGAGGGGGAACCCTTTCTCCCATGAACTGGAATTGGAATCTGCACACACTTACCGGGCCTCTACAATATGGAGGAATTACTCATTTGGCTTTCTTGGAGGTGTGATATTTGAGGGAGCTCAAGGCTCTAGCACTCCAAAATTATCTCTTTATTCCATGCTGTGTTGTCTACCTCCTCTGTGACTAGTTTAAAATTCAGTTCATTTGTGGTACTCTCTTTGGTAGAAGACTAGAATCTGTCTCTGGAGGTTCCATCTGAAATAGGCTTGTGTTACTCAGTGAAAGCCTCAGGAAATGCCCCCCCTCCCCCAATTATTTTTGTATTTCATAGGTTTCATTAGCTAACTGCCTTTTTTTGTTTCTTTTTTGAATGTAAAAAGACCACAAAGAAAATAGATACATTTCAGTTTTGAGGGGTAGGAGGCTCACATACAAATGGGACACCATGGAGAAGTAAGGCTGGGGTACAACATGGGGACTGTGTTCCTATGAGTAAGACTTGGCTCTGCTTGTACCAATAATGCGACCTCGACATGTAAAGAAATCTAACTAGACAGAAATTATTTTTTATCATTCCATGTATGAAGATAACATTATAATCAACAGAAATTCAACAGCAGACCTAAAGGTAAGGTCTTTAGTTAAAAAAATAAATACTACACTGGGAAAACTAAAACCAAATACTTGCTTAGAAAGTACACCAGTGTTAAAGCTAATGATTCTCTTGGGGAGACATATCTGCAAGAATTGCCATTGGATTGTTGAACCTTAAACCAATCTATCAAGATCTAACAATGTAAAAAGGTCTGAGTGAGATTTTATTTCAGTTGCTTGAGGATGGTAAGAACTAGAAAGAAAGAAAACTGTTTCAACTGCAGTATAAAAGATACTGTCAGAAACTAAGTTTTATTGTTACTGCAAGTTTCTACCACTCAAACAGCAAGACACACTGAGAATTCAAATTTTCACCTTTTTTTAAAAGGCGGTTTTCTGAAAGTACCTTTATTTTTTAAAGTAACCTTCCCCGAACAATAGTAAACAAGAATTACTGCTATTAAGGCTCTTAGAGATATCGTATATTAACTGGAATTTCTCAATAGAAAAAATTTAAATAGAAATTTAGACAGTAACACAAATCACTTTCATCCAAAAAATCAATAGGGTTTATTAGAGGAGAAATTCAGATAAGTTCATATTTATTTATTTAAAAAGAGGTATGTACAATGAAAATGAGTATAGGATTGGGAGTTCAGGGCAGGTATGTTTAAATCTTGACTCTATCATTTATTATATCTGTGACCTTAACTTTATTGAGCCTCAGTTTCTCAAGAAAAAAACAAGGACAGTTACTAGTGTCACTGGGTTATTGTGAAGATTCAATCAGTCAACAATTGTGAAGTTACCTGCCTCGATATCTGCTACACAACAGGCTCCATTTTTCATTCCTGAAGCCACTGTTCCTTCCCTGAGAAATGGCATTGAACACTGACATGAATTATTTTGTTTTGAAAATAGAATCCATGTTTAAAGTTTTCCCACTGTCCCTTCAATCTAAAGGAAACCTTAATTCATTTGGGGACTGGAGGGATCGTCTACCCTTCTCTCAACTTAGAAGACACTGCATAGAAGTGTGAAAGCAAATGCAGAGTAAGCTCAGAAACCAAACAAAGAAAAAATAAGCAGCGTGACCTTGAAGGGGAGAGGTAAAATACACACACTCTTTCTCGCTGTCTCAGTCTCTCAGTCTCTCTCAAAAAGAACCTTGAGCCTTCAAACTGCTGTCCCTTTTCCTGTAGAGCAACTTAAAATGTTTATATATTATGAACAAGCCAATGTCACCTCATAAAAAAATGACACATTGCAAAAATACAAACATGTGAGCAGAGGCTACCCAGAGCTGCAAACTTTCAAAGGTCTATTCATTTGAAATTGTTCAACAGACTCTACAGAACCGCATGTACTATAGGAGTTTGACAAATAATAAGGTCAGAGAAAACCAGTTTATCAGTCATACCGACGTTTCACCACATCAGAAAGACTCACATAGTTAGTCACTACCATATTCCATTTTTAATAGCATAGGTATGTAGTAATTTAATTCCCAAACACAATGTAAGGATTTTACAAGAACTTGATTCTATATCTTTAAAAGAAAAACAAAACAAAAAAGACAGACTGTTCCCAAATCAAGGTTTAGATGTGTTCCATGGTAGATTAAAGTATAAAGGCCTTCTCTAGACACTATTTTTGCAAGTTTCCCGTTTTGAGAATATTCCCCCAGGGTTTGTCCCTGGTCTAAATTTGTGGTGGCAGCAGCTCAGCTGCCTTTTCTGCTTGGATCCAGAACTGTGTTTGGCAGCCTCCCCTGGATGGTGGCTGTGCCGCTCCTCCTAGCCTCACCTGACAGTCTGGCCTTGCTGCACCTGGGATGTCTGGCACACGTGGCTTTTGGTGATATGACAATTAAAAGAGGACAGGTAAATAGCATTTTCTTTGTAACTTGGGACTCCCACACAGCTGTCAAGAATAAGCATTTAAAAGTAGGAAGCAAGGTGCTCTGGAAATGGGGAAAAAAGTAGGATGGAAAAGTAGAAGGGGAGACTATTAAAGCAAAGGATCAAGAGGGGGAAAGAGACAAATGAGATGAGAGTGCGATTAAGTGAGTATTAAAAATTTTAGAAATGAAGGATAGCATTCTGAAAGGCGTCAAGAATCAGAAAAAAATAATGATTAAGAATAATGAGAATTATCAGAAAAAGGTTTCTAATGACATTTTCCCTAGGCAAATCATCCTTATTTATCTATGGTTGACTTTTTCTACATAGTTTCTTATTTTTCCCCAATTTTGCTGATCTGTCAGTTGTTGAAACAATTGTATACTTTTGGGGGTACAATCTTCATCTCCATACTGCACACTTTTCTTATCGTCCACCAAAACTCCACTGCCAATATCAATCACCTTCCGTCCTCCAACTGCTCTGCCCTCCTCCCAAACCCCTCTGGTAACCAGTATATTTTTCACAGAGTCTGATAATCATTTTTGTTGTGTTTTGACAGTTTGTTTTCTTTGGTTACTGATATTCCACAGATCAATGAAACTATCTGGTAGCTGTTTTTCTGACTTACTATGGTTAGAAAAATCGCCTCAAGATCTACCTATTCTTGCTTCCTCCCCCACGCCCAGCAGCCTGTTTTGTAGAAGCAGGAGCGGACCAAGGGTGGACCAATAGAACAGGGAGGTGCAAGATGCAGACGTGAGCAATCAAGTAGCGCAGAAGCCATAAAGGGCAACAGAGGCCCAACTCCTCTGTCTTCTTTAATCAGGGAAGCATTTAAATACACAGGAAAGCTCTTGTTTTTTTCTCAGCCTGGCCAGACCAATGCTGGTGGTGGAACTAGGTCAGCATCTCCCTGGAGGAATGGGTAAGAAGAAAGACGAGACTCAAATAGAATGTATGTGTAGGAAAGAATCTAAGAGAAGGGGCAGAATGTGGAAAAGCCACGCAGAGCCCTAAAATACAGACAGAGACTTGTAGCAAGCAGTTCTTGAACAGGAGACTATCAAAAAGTTCTGTTTTAAGAAGATGAGTAGGTGAATGGGGTGGCATTGTATGGAAGTAGAGGCAACTTGCAGGCCACCGCAACAAGTCAGGTTCAAGGCCATACAGAGAACACCGGTCAGCAGTGAGATCGTTACTGACTTAAAAAGGCCCTAATCTGTAGTATCTTGGTGAGCTGAACATGACTATAACGCTGAACATTTTTTATTAGCTCTCATTTTGAAGATATTTCATATAATTCATTTTATGTTTCACCGTGTAAATTTATCCAGTAGGACTGCAACAACATCCTAAATCATCCTAGAATGATGTAATATTGCATCACATTACATAATACCATTATGCACACATCATCCAGAGTTAATTGCATGATTTTCTGATGCAATGCAATACTACTGCCAGGCGGCTGCTGAAGTAAGCTGATGTCAGCAGTGCACTATAGAAAGCCCTGTCGGAATGGCTGAGCATTGAAAATATTTCAGACTTTGTGCGAGACACTGTTCCATAGAACTGTTATGATTTTATCCATTTAGGCACAATACAGAACAGTAATGCCTCGAATGTGCATTAATAGCATGGACAATTTCTGCTCTATTTGTGGGGAAGTGACATTTGCCAACTAGAAGAAAAGTATCACTTCTCAAGTGAAGAAGGCTCATCCTCTTTACTTTACATCAGATTCAAGGTTTGTGACCAAGACAAGCTTTGGGCCCTGCATCTATGCTGTGCTACATGTACAACAAAGCTTTCACAGTGGTTAAATGGCAAAAGACCATCAACGTTGTTTGTAGTCCCCATGGTGTGGAGAGAGCCAAGCAACCACATAAAAGACTGTCCCTTCTGCTTGGTTCCTCCTCTTTCCAGGGGAATAACAAAGCAAAATAAGTCAAGAATAGTCTACTCAAACATTCCATCTGCATTGAGACCAGTTCTACATGGTGAGGGACTTCCTATTCCACAGCCTTCAGCAGAATATTCTCTTGATTCATCTGATGAGGACAAGGGTGAGCGGACCTGTTCTTCTCCTGTTCCATCAGCATGCAGTGATCCAGATTTTCACTGTGTTGCAACATCAACCCCACACAGACTAACACAGGAAGAACTCAATGACCTGGTTCATGATTTGGACTTATCCAAAAACAAGGCAGAATTGCTAGGATCAAGACTCCAACAATGGAATCTTCTAGAAGATGATGTCACAATTACTTTCTATCAAAAGCGCCACCAGCAGTTGGAGCCTTTCTTCAGAAGGGAAAGTACTCTGATATTGTTCCGATATTGAGGGCCTCATGAACGCCTTAGAAATCACTCATGACCCACAAGAATGGAGTTATTTCTAGACTCTTTGAAACTGAGTCTTAAGGTTTTGTTTTTGCACAATGGAAACTGTCTTCCATCTATTCTATTCCTGAACAGCTGTATAAGAGACAAGTGAAGAAATCTAATTAGTCTATGACTTGATTTTTTACAGGTATTAACTGTAGGCCTATTACTGTTGGCATGCATTTTGTGATGTAAACATCAATTTATTGCAGATTACAAAAAAACTAGAGCCAAAAATTAGAATTTGACTGTCATATTCGTGTTGAGCTCATACAAATTGATAGGAAATGACTAATTTTATTTTAGTAACATGACTTTTGTAAAACTTTGTTAACCAGTGTATTCCAGGGCTGGAATACAAGTGAACTTGTCAAGAAGCAGATTCACAGGTTAGTTTATGTTCTCTTTTCTAGCTACTCAGTGTACAAGAGCAAAGTCACTCGTTTCTTTTAGCAGAATTTCTCTTTAGACTTCTTAATACAACTATCTCAATCCCTATGGATTATTTAAGCATTTATGACTCTTGGGCAAACAACCCAAAGTAAGAAACCATAACTTCCAATTTTGAATGCCCCAATTTTGTTTTTAGTATTTTATTGCCCCCCAAAGGTGTTACATTTTTATTGTGAACTTTAATAATTTTTTAGATGAATAACTATATATTTAATGCTCCTCCCTTGCAATTTCTTGCCAATTTCATTTGTTAATCTAACATATTGTTTTTTTTTCTAATAGTTGTCAGTCTACTCTGCTGGCTTTCTGCACCCATCATAAAGCCATTATAATCAACTATTTTTCTTCTATTTTTTAATGAAGAAGGTAATTGAAGCACACACACAAAATTGGTAACATCTCAATGACTGGCTATTTCAGGGGGCCCTTTAAGTCAATTGTCAGGTTAAATGGCAAGTTTATAACAGGTCTAAATAAAAGCTATTATTGAGAAGAAGATAGACAAAGTCTGAGAACATCCTGCTTCAATGTGCATTCCTATTCCTTTTAGAAAGATTCAAAGAAAGGCCCAGATGTTGAAAAGCAGTGACTAGGCTCTTTGCCAATTTTGTATGAGGCCTAGTGGGTCTCTTCTGAGGGCATGGCCAAGCCTCCAGTCTGATTTCTGACAGTTTGCAGTCCTCTCAAGTTGCCAGTGCAGGAATCACGAGGCTGGTAGCCAAGCACATCCAGTCAATGGATATGAGTCTAGCCTCTGACCTTTACCAAGAACACAACGGGGATCAATTATTTTCATTACCCGATAGACTCCAATAGACTCCAGAAGAAAGCTGGACTACAAATGTAGTGGAAAAAATATGATGACTATGTGCAAAGTATACATGTTCAGCACGAGGCGGCATGCCAGAAAGAAGAGATGAGAGGCAGCAGGAGATAAGGGGCAACGAAGAAAATCTCAGGACTCTGCTTTAGGCCAGCACTGCCAGGTAAGGTAGACAGTGACAGATGTTCAATCTACTCTGCTTCTGACAGGTCTTCAAGTATCAACCTCAAGAACAACAAGGATTAGAGCTTCTTTATCACTTACACATAACAGTACACAAGTAATTTGGGATACAAGGTGTTGTTGCAGAGCCCTTTTGTTGGAACAAGTCCATGAGTCATTGTTGTTGTTTTTCTTAATTTTCAGGAAAAGCTTACAAATCATAGTAAGTATCTCATGTTGCAGCATCTTAAAAGGGGAGTATGTGCAAAACTCAGCCTTTGAGTAGACTCCATCCTGCCTAAGCATGCTTTGTTGGTCTAGTGATATCACAGTTCAAAATGAGAATGCCTTACCTACCTGTGTTGAGATGCTTCTAGATTATCTGCAAATATCTATGATTTTATATCAAATTAAATAAAGTACCCATCTGGTGTACTGAAAAGAATACTCATGGTACCAAAGTGAACTTAGTATTTATAACTGCTATTCGTGAGCAAAGACACTAGCTACTGCCTCGTGATCCTGTGACAAGCAATATGTTAAGCTTTCTTCATAAAAGAAGAAAACTGAGGGATGAAGGGTTCAGGTAATTTGCCCAGGCTCACACAGCCACAATTTGAATACAGGTTCTATCACAAGATACTGAAACAATGTCCATCTTTTTGGGAGGTCTTTTCTGGTGGGCTGAAGACACTAGTTCACCTAGAGAAGGAAGATACCTGCAAAAGCATGGAACCTGTTGCAGGATCTGCTGGGAGGCAGAGTGCTCCCTTCTGCAGCCCCTGAGAGAAAGGATGAAGTGTGAAATTGTCTGCAGGCCCGTGGGTTTGGCTGCTCTCTGGAGTATCATTGGTGTATCAGTCTCACTTGATTTTCATTACAATCTAATTTCTTGCTCAAAGCATTTTCTAATTGTGTCACTATGCTGTTATAAAACAAAAGCAAAATATATATATATATATATATCTATCTTTTAATATATCTCCCAGTACCTCTGGAGATTTCCTAGAGTATAAAGTTCCAATTATTTTTCCAAGCTCATCTCCCTTTCTTCTACTTCCCACAGCCTGTGTTTGGAACAACCACCAGACTGCTAACAATTGTTCTATTCTAGTCTGGATGTTTCTGCCTTCACCCTTGTCTCCTCATTAGCCCATCTCTATTTATTTTCATTCCATCCGTTCTTTGCTAGCTCAAATGTCCTTGATGTACACTTATCTCTTTCCCTGTTCTCTGACAGAATTTTACCTGAACCTTAGCTTTCATCTATCTTGTAGTGCTTTGAGTGGTAGGATGACTTCATTTTTATATTTTAAGCTACTTGAGGGTAGGAACTGTGTAATGCTCATTTTTCTCTCATACATGGTACCTGACCTAGTGATTGAGAAATATTAATATAATGATCTATCTGCTAAGCTCCTATCCCAGAATCAGATTTACTTATGGTCATTCAATAAATACAGGTCAGTTTAAACCTCAATAATCCCGTTATTAATCTTATTACGAGTATCCATCTCCCACTAGTCTCCCATGAGAAAAAACAGAATCACAAACTATTATAATTCTGACTTAAGCCCTTTAAGTACTTTTTGAAATTGAGATTTAAACAAACAAAAATTAAATCTGAATCATATTACGTAGATAGAGTGGTGTGACTGCATTTCAATTCACTTTTTACAGGAGTAATTCAAACTCTTCACTGACTTCATTAAATGTGCTCTTTTTCTTTTAACTTAGATTCTTGAACTTGTGGGTCTATATTGGTTGGGGTGTTTTTTTATTGCTCTTTTATTTTGGTTTCTTTTATCCTTTTAGTCTCACAAAGCCCATCACATCGTTTAGTTCTGGGAAGAAATATCAAACATCTTATGGCTTCTTCAAGCAGTGGGTGGGTTTCCATGTAAGCAGTTTTTTAAATCAGATGCTCCTATCCTAATATTCATCCTCTGTGCCAAATGATTCTCACTTGACACCCTTTCTCTTAAGAAAACTGGGTGGGAGGTAGAAGCAAGACCTCGGGGGACTGGAAGAAATAGCTTTCCAGTCTAAGCCCCAGGTACCTATGAAGGCCTTTTTGTGGGAACACAGTGGGAGTCATGCTTTTTTTCTTCATGAGCCTCACATGTTAATCAGTGGACTAGGAGAGCTCCCACCAACTGACACTTTGTTCTTCCCCTTCCCATAACAAATCTGAATTAGGGTGCCAATACAGTCTTAAGGAAACTGGAGTAGCTGGGGAATTTGCTTTTTTCTCCAGGGTTATGCTAGGCCATGCTAAATTTAATCAATTTTATTTGTTGCTATATAGCTCTCCATTCTGTAGTTACAACTGACACCAACACAGAGTGAGGCTTTTGTATTTACCTTGAAGACTGTATTCTCTCCAAACAAGCCCTTCTCAACAGCGTCACTTATCTAAACCTTCCGGGCCTGGCAGGATGGGCTGCGCTCTAATCTGAAGTGGGTTTGGCAGTACCACAGGGGCTTTGTACTAGGAGAACCTAGGGAAATGCAAGCTGAGGAGCGGCAGGCTCAGCACTGTGAAGGGACTAAGGCCTTATCCACCTGCTTGAGATAGGGCCCCAGGCTTTGCAACAACAGGGGCAATTCCTCTCTACTAGGGTGAGTCTCTTCTAAGCCTCTTCTAAGGGATCCATGGCAGCCAACACTCATATCAGGTGCTTACATGTTTAAGAAGCTTTCACACCAGCAGAGGTTTCCTTCCTCTAATTTCCCTCTTATTCTATTGAATGTTTTCCTGTAAAGTGAACAAAAGTGCTAATGTTTTATGAATCAATATTTGTCTGAAGACAGGCTCAATTTTCCTAATGAATATGTGCATAAGCCTGGTAGCATGTCCCTGTTGGGCCCACTCTGTGGGCAGAGCATGCTGTTTTCTCTATTTCAGAGCACATCTGACCTGCAGAAAAGCAGCCATACAGGAGATCTGAATCAGAAAACACTTCAATGGAAATGAACACTCTAAATTACCAAACAAAGTTGTTCCTTGGTCTGTGGCTTAATTAAATGTGCGAGGGAGGCTGACTGAATTGCTTAGTTCTCCAGGTAGTATTGTCCTTTTGACTAAGCTTTCATACTAATTAATTGCCCTGCTGCTGTATTTCAGGAGGGGATTCTGAAAGACTGGTTACTAGGACATTTTATTTTGATAGAAAGGAGACCCCACTGAGATTCTGGTTCCTGTTACAGAGAACCTGAGTTTTTTCTTTTTTTCTATTATGTTTCTTAACACTTCTTTTTTTTTTTCAGCAGTGACAGAAACATACAATTCTCTTTTGCCATTGAAGCCTGCCAGTGGTATTTGCCATTTAGAGCTACTGGATAGCTTTGTCTTTGAGAACTAGGTTAGGAACTCATATTATGTGATCGGCATTATGCTGAGTTCTAGGGATTAAAGAGATTGATGAAAACCTGTTTTATGCCCCCAAGAAAGTCAAGCAGACCTTGTTTGTCACGGTGTGCCAGACACTCTTCTAAGTGCTATATGAATATGAACTCAATATTCACATGTTAACCTGAGGTAGATTTTACTATTACTATTACCATTATATAGTTAACAAAACTAGGGCAGAGAGAGGTTAAAACACTGGTCTGAGGTCCCATAGCTAAGTGATGGATCTGGAATTCAAAAGCTGGCGGTCAGTCTGAGGCCAGAGTCTTTGATTTGAACTATAACATAACACTACCTCAGGAAGACAGAGGCTAGAAATCCATGCACACCAGCGCCGTGGTAAGGGTGGGTCCCATGTGGGAGGGTCAATTCTACCTGGTAAGATGAAGGAAGCTTTAAAATCTGTCAGCCTCAAGTGCTGAGTGTTTGTGACTTTGTTTATGGAGATCCACAGATCTGGTCTTAGTCTTCTGTAATAATGAATATTTTTGCACAAATAGCAGAATAGTGACAAAAGTGAAAATCAGGAAGATTATCTTTTTCAATGTGCCACTGCTTTGCACCCCCATCTGTCAGCTCTGTCTGTCTGTTGCTCTGGCCGTCAGCTCTCCTCTCAGGAATGCCTCTCCTTTGAATCACTGGGGAGTTCAGGTAGAAGCCAGGAGCACTTATATCCCACAACCATGGGAAGCCAATGACTACAACAGTTTAAAAGAGTAGGAGGTTTTACTCTAATATAAATTTTTCCTTCTTGGAGGCTTCATTGGAGAGGTGAGATACAAAGAGGGAAGACTGGCTGCCTAGTCAGATAAAATGCAAGGTAGCATAAAAAGATAAAATGCAAAGGTAGCTTTAGTTTAGAGCAAGTGAACAGGTCCTTCTCACTCTATTTGTTCCCCCTGCTTAATTTCTTGGCAAAGGAAGGACTCGGGAGAACTGGATTCCAGAGACAGTAAATTTTACTTTTTGACAAAAAGAGGTCCACATTTTCACTGAACTGGTTAGTCCAGCAGGTGTTAATTTTGAAACTGGTAATGTCAGGATGAAGCATTTTTCTCAACATTTCAAAATTAGTCCCTGTGGGGTGTACAAAAATATACGTAATTAACATCTGATAGATCAGAATCACCTAGATTCAATTTTTAAATGCATTCAAGAAAGCTTTAAGAAACAACTAAACAAATGTGTGTGTTCAAATGTCATGTTTGGTAGTGAGGAAAAAAGGGAAGTGAGTTGTGAATTCTTGGAGTTGAATTTATATGATGGGGCTGTAAAGATCAAAACACTAAAGAAACTCATTTTCAATAATGAGAAATGATTCTCGTTTCAATAATTCAATAAATATTTTTGGATTATATTAATGACATAGTGAGTACTATTTTCTATGCCAAGGACTAATAAGTATTTTACATAATTTTAATACTCAAACAACCCTCTAATACAGACAGTATTATTATCCCAATTTTATAGAAGAGGAAATTGAAGTCAAATCATATTAGGCAAGCAAAAATGTAGGAGGCTAGACCTGGAACCCAGGCTCCTTGCCAGGATATTGATCTTGTTCTTGCAGCTGACAATAATGATATCTTTGCCTTTTTTTTTTTTTTTAAGTAAACCTGGTTATCATGTCTGAAGTCCAAGAGTCAGAAGTGCAGGAGGTAATATAGAAATTTTGAAATCTACACTCATTATTAGTTACACTGGTCAACAGTGAGATCATTACTGACTTAAAAATGCCCTAATCTGTAGTATCTGTGCTGAACATGACTATAACCCTGAAAATTTTTTATTAGCTCTCGTTTTGAAGATATTTCATATAATTCATTTTATATGTTTCACCATGTAAATTTAACCAGTATGAGTGCAACAACATCCTAAATAAGCCTAAAATGATTTAATATTGCACCACATTGCGTAATACCATCATGCACACATCATCCAGAGTTCATTTCATCATTTTCTGATGCAATGCAATACTACTGCCAGGCAGCTGCTGAAGGAAGCTGACGTCAGCAGTGCACTATAGAAAGCCCTGTCGGAATGGTTGAGAACTGAAAATCTTTCAGGCTTTGTGCGAGACAGTTGAAGCTACTATGCTATAGAACTGTTATTATTTTATCCATTTAGGTACAATACAGAACAGTATGGCGCGAAAGTGCGTTAATAATGTGGACAATCTCTGCTCTATTTGTAGGGAATGACATTTGCCAACCAGAGGAAAAGTATCACTTCTCAAGTGAAGAAGGCTCATCATCTTTACTTCGGATGCAAGGTTGGTGACCAAGACAAGCCTTGGGCCCCGCATATATGCTATGCCACATGTACAACACAGCTTTCACAGTGGTTAAATGGCAAAAGACCATCAATGCCATTTGTAGTCCTCATGGTGTGGAGAGAGCCAAGCAACCACATAAATGACTGTTCCTTCTGCTTGGTTCCTCCTCTTTCTGGTGGAATACCAAAAGAAGCAGCAAAAGAAGTGAGGAATAGTCTACCCAAACATTGTCTGCATTGAGATGACTGGTTCAACAACTGCTGCAGGGTGATACGAAGCAAGCATGGAATGCTTTTTGCCTAGTGTCTACAAACATTCTTGGGAATGTTAGGGAAGACAACTATAAGGAACTAGGAGAAGACACGCTGATGCAGTATCAGAAACTTGGCAGCAATATGTCTCTAAAGATCCACTTCCTTCATTCCCATCTGGATTTCTTCCCTGAAAACTATGGTGTGGTGAGTGATGAACATGGTGAATGTTTTCATCAAGATATCACATTAACGGAACAAAGATACCAGGGAAAACGGTCCACCACAACGCTGGCTGACTACTGCTGGACACTCCCCAGAGATGCTCCTGAACAGCTGTACAAGAGACAAGTGAAGAAATCTAAGAAGTAGTCTATGACTTGATTTTTTACAGGTATTAACCATGGGTCTATTACTATTGGCATGCATTTTGTCATGTAAACATCCATTTATTGCAGATTACAAAAAAACCTAGAGCCAAAATTAGAATTTGACTGTCATATTCATGTAGAGCACATACAAATTGATAGGAAATCACTAATTTTATTTTAGTAATACAAATTTTGTAACAATTTGTTGATCAGTGTTTTTAATGTATTCATAAAAACAGATCGAGAAAGGTAGAGAGACACAAGGCATAAACATAGATGGAGAATAATCTATGAAATAATAAAGGAATTCTAATACTTCAATTGTTATACTTAATTCATTTATTACTAACACACTATTGCTGTGCCATAAGGAATTTATTAGAATTCACTTAAAATGTGATGATCAATATTTTCATGAAATAAGAAATGATAGCAAAGCAGTTCCTGCTTTTTCATAAAAATATTTCAGAAAGTATTAATAGATTATGAATAGATTTCACTGTGTAAATAGATTATAACTCTTTCCAGGATGTTACATTAAATAAAAAAATGCTGAAGACCAGGCATTTTTTCACTATGTATCTAGTGATGGCCATTGGAATTCTATGAAAATGGTTATGAATTTCATATTTCAAAAAACTATTCTTTGTAGAAACATTTTCCCTCAAAAATGTGTTCATAAAATACTAGTAAGTAAAAAGCCACCATGTGTTTTGTAAAGGAGAGCATCAGCATGGAGGAACACAGAGGTGTCCAGGGTTACCTTGATATATGATGCAACACTGAAACAGCAATAAATGTAACGGTTAAGTTCAATCAAATTCTTTCCATATGCCAGATACTGTTCTAAGCACTTCCCTAATATTATTTAATGCTTACAACACCAGGAGGTGGTTGCGATTATTTCCCTTCACTTTATGAATTCTGAAACTAAAGCACGAGTGGCTCACTAACATTTCCAACGTGTCAGGGGGTGTGGTGCAGCCAGAGACCCACAGTCCTGGGCTTGTGTTCTTAGCCACTATTTCTGTTTGATGATGATGATGATTGGAGATGAGAGGGGCATTAGTTCTAGAAATCATTAGTAGAAGATCACAAGTCTAAAATGAAGTTAATGATGCTACCTGAAAGCTGACATTGTGGCAATTTATGTGATGACAGCTGCAAAACCCTTTGAAGTCCTTTGGAAACGCTTACTCTACAAATCCATGGTTCTTCCTTGAGCTGTGCCAGCTCCATGAGTACTTTGTGCAATCTGGTGTCCTGTGTGTACCAGTGTATCAAATGTCTTCATACCAGAAACACATGAGCAGGACAACAGGCAACTTTGCCCAGGAGAGAAACAGAGGTGACTGGTGCAGAACAGCGTTGCAAAAATCCATTTTTAAATGAATGGTTAGAACAAGGATTTAAGAATGTAGTGATGACTTTGTGTTCTTAAAGTACCCTATTAACAAGTAGGCCACAAAAGGCTGACCAGCTAAACGGAGGAAAGCAGTGAAGTGAGTTAATTTTACACCATCTGCACATTGTCAATGTACTTATTCTCAGAAGAGTCCCTAGATCCTCCAGGAGTAGCTGATGTAAAGACTTTGGAAAGTCCTCCAGTTCTAGAAAAGGGTTAAAATGAGATACTTTTCACATAATATTATCAGTGTTTATTTAAAAAAGAATTCGATGGAAATTTATTTGAACATCTTTCCCTTACAGGAACTTCCTTCCTCCCTGCCTACCGTGAGCTACTTTTTAAAAAAAATTTATTTATTCATGCATACAAGTTGGGGCACAAGCCAGAGGTGTGGGGCAGTGAGAAGGTTCACCAGAGACAGAGTGGGGAGCAGAACAGGCAGATAGACCGAAATACGCTGCTAAGGGAGCAGCGGGCAAGGCAGGAGAGGTCTGCCGCGCCATGTGGGAATCTCCCCGGCCAGGTGTCGAAATCGCATCGCCGCTGCCGACAGCTCCATAGAGCAATGCCCAACCGCTGCGCCACCAGGGAGGCCCACTGTGAGCTACTTTTTAGTTTAGACTGATTCAGATTTGGAATGACTTATTTTTGAGAGGTTGTTTCTTTGCTTTCTTTTCAAAACTCACTTGAATGTCCCCTGACCATAGCCTGAATTCATTTTAATTCTCCATTTGGCCCTGTGTTAATATCTAGATACTTAGTGTCATTTGTGAATGGAATTAAAATGGCTCCAATTTTCCTCTTCCTGATGGTGTCTACACCTCCCTTGCTAAGAATAAATGGAGATATTTCAAAAAAATAGGGTAAATACCAGATGTTATAGAATTCAGGAAAAATCCTCTCTGTTACTCAAAGTAAGTCATCATTTTCCCCCCTATAGTCTTGTTTTTGTCATATACATTAAAACTCAGTGTTTATGTCAATTTTGAATAAAGTGAAGATTTTATTATTTATATCATTAAAATCCATGCAGAGAACAATAGTAAATGCCTAGTTGCCACAGGGATAGAGCAATAAGCATTATAACAAGGGGGAAAAAGTACAGGCCCTTATTGGATTTAGAGTAATGACACTGAGTAAACCCTTACAGCATGTATGTTAAAGTATGCTATTTTTCTTATACTGTAATGGATTGTCCTTTTCTCTAGGAAGATTAATATTTGAAAATGAGGAGAAATCATTCCATTAACTTCAAATACTCAGAGGTCACCATAAAAAATGTATAGAATCATGTATCCTGTGGAAATTTGTACATTTTACTGTATTTTTTTGAATTACAGGTAGTCCTGGGCATTAACTGACATGGGGTTGTCGTTTCAGTCCTAATGGTCTTTGAAATATATAAAAAGGTAGTACAGAAATGGTTATTTTCATGTCTTTTATAGGAAAACATATTTCACAGTGGTATCTGGATCATTCATGGCTTAATTTCAGTTACTGCTCTCTCTCCCCCATCAAAACAACGCCTTACATAGACGATAGAGTTGGAATTTCTATGCCAATGAGTAATTAGAATGACTTATTCAGTAATATTTCTTCCTCTCTGTCCTCTTTCCTTCTTATTTTTGTAAGACAATGTTTATTGATTTCCATTGATTTATAATACTATATATTTTTGTGAGTTCAGCTTCACTATTCAACATGGGATATATTTCACTTATCCACCACCCAAGTTCTGGTGCAATCACATTACCAATTTGATCTGGAAATATTTTCATTGAAAAACAGAATTAGCAGCTCTCCTCCCTGACAACCTGTGACTATGCAGGTGTCTCTCTTTTTTCCTTTCTCCTTTTTCTAACAAAACTGTCCTTTTAAAATGTAAACAAATAAAGCAATACTTAGACTTATGAGTAATTTTAGTTGAAGGAAAGATGGAAGAGGAAACCATAAAGAAATGACAACTTAAGCTCTGAAGCACTTTTGAAGCACTGAGAATTCAACCTATTGATGCTGTAGTCTGAGATTCTAGAAACAAACAACTGCAGTCACATCTCAAGGTTCTTGGTACCCTGGGCCTCTATCACAGAACTCCAGGCATGCCTGGAGCATGGCTGCCCATTCTCAGTAAATCCACAATATCCAAAATGTCCACTTTAAATATTTTCCTTTATTGTTATCTCTGTACAGAAACAATCCTCTCCCAAGTCAATAAGGACTAGGTAGAAGTTAACAGTTAAGTACAGCAGATGAAGACACCAACCAGGGGGCAATGGGAGACCATAAGCAGCACATCAGTGCAAGTGTAAGACTTGACTGCATTCCTTGGCCAAGGGCTCCAGTGATATTTTAAGGCTGCTCTGTCCAGACCCTCCTCCAATAAAAAGCATGTGCAAAAGGAGGACATAGGAAGATGGTAAGCACTTTCTGTTGCCTGATTGACTTCCTTTCAGAGTACAACCTCATCTGTCCAACTGAGTCTAACTTACTATTCATGACTGGTATTTAAAAAAAAAAAAAAAAAGGAAAACTGGGCCTGGGCCTCCCTGATGGTGCAAAGGGTTAAGTCTCAGTCTACGAAGCTATCGGCAGCCACTATAGCATGAATTCAATCCCCGGCAAGGAAGCTGACCCACATGGCATACCAGACTTCTGCCTCGCCCGCTGCTCCCCTCAGCAGTGTATTTCACTCAATCTGCCTATTCTGCTCCCCACTCTGTCTCTGGTGAATCCTCTCAACCCCCATACCTCTGGCCTACACCCCAGCTCTTGTATGAGTAAATAAATAAATCTTAAAAAAAAAAAAGAAACACTAACATGAAGGCACTGAACATTGCGTCTGTAATGAACTCTGACATCTTGGCTTCTTGGAGTGAGCTCTGCAAGTCAGGTGAAAATGTTTGGTGTGAGGCCTGGGGATTGACGAGTAGAACTCACAAAATTGGTCTGGCTTAGAACCCAAAGAGTTTTCCCAGAGGTGAAAGGTTTGTGTACCAGCAAAGCAAACATTGATTTTTGTAGTTTTTTCCTTCTCAGACATTTTAAAGTGCAACTTGGAACTGTGAACACTTCACTGTATAGATTATCTTTTCATCTTCTTGACCTTGTTTTGCTTAAAATGCCAATTCAGTTCTTTTGAGGTTTAAGTAGAGATTTGTTGACCTGGATGTCTTGCTTCCTATTTTCACCCCACATCCTGGAGACATCTACTCTCACCCCTTCACTCCCCCCACCAGTCCCCACACAGCTAGTAGCTGCCAAAGTGTATCCTTTTCATTGCAATTCAATGCATCAGCTATATTCTAGTTTGGTGACTGGGGGTATTTACCCCAGTGACACACTGCTTTCCACAGTCATAGTCCATGAGGGAGACATTTCTCCAAATGCAGCAGAACCACATGTACCTCACTTCGCTGCAAACCTACAGCTACTCAAGGTTGTGTTGTTTTTCTCTAATTGTAGTGGCTTTATGAAGCTCCAGTAATGAAACTTGGAAGCAGTCACATTATTTTTAAGTGCATGGCATGTAAAATATTTCCAAAATGAACCCACAAAGAAAAGGATAAAAACCAAGAGAAGAAAATGCTTTTAACTCTTACATTTTATAAGCCAGGTTCACTGCTTGATTCTTTCTTTTACATCCCATCATAACCGCTGACAGTGAGTTTTCAAATTCTTAAATACTACAAACACAACACAATGGATGTCTAGGTTTATAATATAAACCACATGGAACCAAATTTTCCACTTTTCTAGAAGGCATGAATTTACTCTTTTTAAAACCATGTTGTAGATAGTGAATAAAATTGTTATTCTAAGTGGCCTAATTTTCTTCTCAAGAGGGGAACTGAATGTGATGAACTGAAAACACATACCTCCCCATAAGGAAACCTTAAACTGGATTAGCAGAGCCCAACTAGCCCTAACACAGAAGCAGATTTTTATGGAGAGTAATTTAATTTTAAAGTGGTAATAAAGGCAAACAGTTATCAGGAATATAAAATAGAGGGGAAATCTCAGGCTATGGAATGATTCAAAAATTACTGTGGGCCCAGGTAATACTAGCTGCAGGGGAGCAGGAGAGAGGGCTGATCTGAAGTCAAATATTTTCTCTTTCTCTGTCCCCTAAACCCTCTATGCCTGCTCTGCCTGCAGGCTCTCCTCTTAACTACATGACCTAACATACTTGTACTGTGCTCCCCCAATTCTAGTCTCTCCTCATTCTAACTTCTCCCTCACACTGTACCAACATTGTTTTTCTAAAGTATGGTTCTTATCCAACATCATCACTGGGCCATTTGGGTGCCATCACAATTCAGCTCCTGCCTCCCGCTACCTTTCCAGTATGTTCTGTTATAACTGCACTGCAGTGCCTGCTATTGTCGACCCCATTCTGTCTTTCTTATTTGGGCAAATTCTTGTTTGTCAACTCCTTTCATATTATTATTCCATGTCCTCCATGGAACCTTCTCTAACTTCTTTCCTTTTTCATTTTTGTTGTGCAGATATTTCCTTTTTTTCCTTTCTCACTGTGTACTAATTATCTGTTGACCTGTCTTTCTTCTCCAGGGCAGGGACTGAAATTCATTTATGTTGGTGCACCCTAGCACCCAAAAGAAAGGAGAGCAACAAGGATAAATCAGGACATACTCCAAATTCAGGTGGGAATTCTTACAACTAATTGGGCCAAATTTCCCTATATCTACTATTGGGCAGGGGTGTGTGTGTGTGTGTGTGTGTGTGTGTGTGTGTGTGTGTGTGTGTGTGTACACTTGCATGCATGCATGTTTTTTCGTACATTATTTTTCTTTACTTCTTTGCCTTTCTTAATTGTTTTTGTTCTTAATTTGTTTGGGATTTTTTTTTTTTCTGTGAGCAACTTTTTACCTTTCAGAAGGCAGAAGATGTGTAGTATACAATAAGAAGACGTGATGCCTTTCTGCAATGCAAATTTGGTAATGAGCCAGAAAAGGCCCAGATGTTCTTAAAATGTACTTTCTAAGTCAGGAATGAATTCTTATGTTTGAGAGAGCAAAAGTCAAAAACAAGACAAAGAAAAAGCCTTCCTAATCAATGCAAAATATTTTGGTCTGCTATTGGAAAGGTGTTTGTGTATTCATGTGTTTGCATGAGTTTCCAAGTACAAGTTAGACAGAAAGCAAGAGACAGCAAAAATATTTAGAAAAGCAACTTAAATTTATACGCTTACTGAATTAGTCTGTGTACTCTATCAAATTAATGTTAGGTAAAGTGCCATTTTTAATCAAACAGTGAAGCAATGAGTGGAATTTGAGGTCCTAGCTCCTTTCTTCCCTGTGATTTGCAATATGATTATTGCTTGTTGTTCAAATTGTTTTTAAAGTTTAATTGATTAAATTAAGTCAACTAATGGCTTTGGATTTTTCTTCAGTTTCTACATGCCTTAATTTCCTCTTCAGTAAAATGTATATAAGCTTTTCTTTTACTCCTTAAAGGAACAATTTGAACACTTTAAATATTTTTTTCCAAATTAAATGCAGTCTTCTTTTCTCAATATTGAAGTTTCATAGATTGGCACCTCCTATTGTTAAAAACATCTATAATTTCATTTAAATCATGTCCATTAGTATACCCTTGAAACTAAGTTCTCTAAAATTCATGTGAGAGACAGCAGACGAATAAGAGGTGATGTTTACAAAGAGCAAGGGAGGTATTCCAAATCCCAAGGATTCTCTCTGTGACAGTCTCCCTTCTTGTAGCTGTGTACCAACAGTGTGCTCATTTACAATTAATTCATTTAACCAATGAATATACTCAACATTCTGCACCAAAAGTCCTAATCATGGAAAGCCTGGTGATCTAAAGCTCACCTTTGACAAGAATTCACTGCTGGAAGTCTAATATCAAAATATCAGCCACAGTGGAAGAAGCATGCTTATTAAGTGTAACAAACCCATCACAAACTCAAAAAACTGCCATAACCATGTTTTGAACTCTGATGAGTCAAAGCAGAAAGATGAAAAACGTAATATATACCTTTGTATTAGAGAAAACTGGTCTCTCATTAACAAAATTGCTCTCAAGTATTTGATTTTATAGTTTTTTTAGTGTGTAAATACTGTAACAATTGTTTCTATTTCATGAAAGGATTCAACAGTGAGGCTTAATGTAGCTGCTACGACAATTTGTTTTTAAACTTCAAAAGAAAGTTATATAGTGATCCTACATTAGAAACCTTAAATATAAAGAATATGATACACTAACTAGATAAGCCACTATAGTAAAAACTTTTACTTCTTGGATCATTTCTTGGTCCTTACCTATAAAACCATATGATACTAAAGATTTTTTCTGTGGGTATACCTTCATGATATTCTTTGATTCGATTTGAAACATAGTTTAGTACTAGTACTGACTCTGAGAAATATTTAGGCTGATACTAACAAATACAAAAAGTATAAGTTAGAAACACATTTATATGATTCAAATCCTTTCTAAGTTAAGAACCACTTGAAATAAGATTTTGATTGCACCATTTGTAGGCATGAATTTCTTTGTCAAAATGTACACTTAAAACTTGGTTCAAATTATAGGAGAAACTATTACTCTAAGGTAAATATTTTCAATTAAAATTTTTTAAAAGATCTGGATTTTTAAATATTTTCATATTTTTCAAAGGTAATTTTAAGGAATACCTGTATTTAATGAAGATAATTTCTATTTCATAATTTTTTATATTTTAAGAATAAAAACATAGTACAGTTATATACAGGAGCAGGGGTCTTAAAGATATGGTGAGTTCCCTCATTTTTCTTTACATTTTAATACATATTTCTGTATTCTGTTATAGGAAAGACTATTGTTTCTGGGATTAGACAAGATTATGTTCAGTATTTGGTTTTGCCTTATACTAGCTATGTGACCTAGGACAAGAGAGTTAGCATTTGTAGATTTCATCCTTCTAATTTCTAAAGTGGGGGAAATTAAAAAAAAAATTTAGTTGGATTGTTTGAGTAAATATGATGATTTATATAAAACACTTAGTACTATGTGTCACAGAATGTAAACGGTAGATAGATGTTGGGTATTATCACAATATTCATGATAAAAACTTTAAGTAGATGTAGTTGCAGGAATAGTAGAACAATTGCACAGGTGAACTTTCTGAATCAAACAGAAACTCCAAGATCATCTGCTCACCTCACTTTTGAGAGGAGAGCATCAAAGTGAAGAGCTTCTGTGACACCCCCATCATGACAGCCCTTTCACACTCTGGAAAGTGCTCTATTACCCAACTTGTCCCTAGTCCCTGCCAGCCCATTTTAGGAGTAAGCAATACAGGGAAAGCAGTTCAAAAGTTAAAGTGAAAAGAGGCTTTTCTGTAATCAACAGAGAGAAGTCATGCATGACAGAAGTGCAGAGTTAAATCACTATATTGATTTCTCAGAAAATCAGTATGAAGTTTCTACCACTAGAACTGCTTCCAAGCAGGGAGCAAGGGGTCTTAGAGCTAGGAATAAAAGGCATGGGCCCCAGGACAGGCTGTGTCAATGCTGCTGTGCCGATGCCCACCTCGCCCTGGGAACCTGAAAGCAAATCAGCCTTCCAGCTATCTCAAAATGTTAGTGGGGTCGTCTTGTCAGAATGGTGATTGCTTAGCGAGAAGTCTAATGGGAAGAGTAATGAATTCAACTGGATATAATGTCATAACTGTTTAGTGTAATACACTGTACCTGAAGTCCCTAAGTATCCATAAAGAAGTGAGCTCTTTGAGAGCACTCAGTTCAATAATAATGCCCAAGAAAATAAGATAAAATCATTACTTAGCTTTAAAACAATTCTATTATGAATGTGGATTTTAAACTTGGAATTGCACATTACAAAAAGCATATTGGAAAATTATATTACCAATCTTCATAGTCATATACCCCTAAATTATCACTATATTATTCAAATCCTCAGTGTCTGATTATTTTGAGTAAGATTCATGAAGATGAAAAAAATCCTGTCACCACACAATTCTAAAAAACTTTCTAGATGCTTCTCAAGTCACACAAAGAAAGAGCAATCTTCAAACCTATCTACTTTATGAATTGTGAATAAAAATGTTTGTATTGAGTTTGTACCCTTTCTGGTTTACAGATATATCCCACATTCATGAGTATTTTAATATAAACCAGAAACACACACCTAGATTAAATCAGAATTTATTTTTTGATGAATTAACATTTTGATGAATTATATAAAAGTCATAGTCTTACCCCAATGCTATAATTTTAAGGACTGTACTTCATATTTTTACAATTGTCAAAGTGACTGATGACAACACTGCTCTAGATTTACTGCTCAGTGGCATGATAGTAAACATTAGATGCTTATGCAAGGATGGCATGTGTCTGAACCTATTTAAAAAGTGTTTTATTTGGCCAGAAGCCTCACAAACTTCTGTAAGACTCTACCAGTGCCCTCTCAAACTGGCAGAGGTCTCACCCACGCTGACCTGCAGAGACCTCGTGACATTCTTGAGACCCCACCACCCCCCATTACAACAGCAGAGACCTCGTAACTCTGTGAGACTGCACCAGTGCTTTTCCTGACCAGTAAGACCTTGGACCAGTTTCACAAAAAGTATCAGAGTGTCTAGAGGCCTCACCACCTTCTGTAAGCCTGCCAGCACTCATCCAAACTGCCAGAGGGCTCATAGCATCCCTCAGGAATCTGCCAGTACCTGCCCGGACCTACAGAGGCCTTGTGATCTCCCACAAGATCCCTCCCTGTCGGAGTGGGTGGGGAGGCAGAGTGACCAGTGGCCTCGTGACTTTCCCTGAGATCTTGCCAGCTACTGGCCCAGATAGCAAGGCCTGCCACAGAGCTGCATGCCCACAAGTGCTCTGAGAAAGGCCCTATTTACCACCCACTACCTGGTAAATGTCCAAAACAGCAGGAGAGGAAGACTCGCATCCAATAGAAGTCCCATCTTCAGCAGAGCAAGAGCAAAAGCAAAAGCAAATGATGGGGAGAAAGAAAAATACAAATGGCTAAGCAAGTCCTCAGGGGAACAATATACCACAGAAAGAAAGCCAGATTCTAGAACCCAACAACACAGACATGTTAGAGGCTTTTTTCCTATCAGATAAAGAATTCAAAACTGCCATAATCCAAAAAATCAAAGAATTATAGCAAGAATTAGAATACAAAGAAAACTCAGAAAAAAGATCAGACATGAGAAAACTCAAAAAGGAAAAGGAAGCTATGAGAAACACAATCAAAGAACAGAAGTTTGAGATTGAATTTCTAAATAAGAAAATAACAGACCTGCAGGATATAAAAAGATCAATGGAGGAGGTAAAAGCTTGTGGGAAAAGTCATGAAAGTAGAACAGACCAAATAAAATAATGAATCAGTAATCTCAAAGATGCAGATATGAGAAGAACCAAGATAGAATGATATAAAGAGACGAGAGTAAAGAAACACTTTAAGAATTACCAGACACAATGAAGAGAGGAAATACAAGAGTCATAGGAATTCCAGAAGAAGGAGAGAGAAAGAAATTGAAAAACCATTTAAGGAAATTATCAAAGAAAACTTCCCAAACCTGAAGAAGGAAATAAAGATAGAAATACATGAAGCTAAGAAGACACTAAACTACCTAAGTGAAAGGAAATCTATAGCAAGAGATATTAATAAAGCTACCAAGAGTCTAAGACAGAAAAAAATACGGAAGCTGAAAAGGTGAATGAGACAATATATAAAGGAACACTGAATAGGGTAACATTAGACTTCTCTGAAAAAAACATTACAAGCAAGAAGGGAATGGAGTGGCATATTCAAAATAGTTCAAGAAAAAAAAAATATCAACCAATAATACTTCATCTCACAAAGCTTTCCTTCCTATTTGAGAGAGAAATAAGGACCTTCTCAGAAAAACAAATTATTTGGGAATTTGTAACCACTAAATCCTCCTTTCAAGAAATATTAAAAGGAGCTTCAAGATTTCAACAAACTTGAGGAATGAACACAAAGAACCAAACAAGGAATTGAACAGAAACACAAAAAATATGAACAAAATGGCAGTAAAAGACTTCCACATATCAATAATCACTCTAAACATCAATAGACTGATTTCATCAATAAACAGACAGAAAGTACCTTGTTAGATTAGGAAACAGAATCCAACTTTCAAAGAGCTCACAACAAAAACAAACAACCCAATCAAAATATCAGTAGAACTAAATTGATACTTCTCCAAAGAAGAAATACAAATGGCCAACAGACATACTGAAAACAAAAACAAAAACAAAAACAAAACCATTCACCAACACTTGTTATCTGGGAAATGCAAAGCAAAACCACAATGAGATTACTAGCTCACACAGGTGAGAAAGGCCCATGCTGCAGAAATAATGAATGAATGCTGGCAAGGATGTGGTGGGAAAGGAACCCCTTTCACTGCTGGTGGTAATGTAAATCTGGCCAGGCAAGATGGGAGGGGTGGGGAAGGGTTACAGCAGGGGGAATTTGGTAATGGTTATGGGTACTTTGGTGGTGGGTGAACTATGGTGACCACACCTGAGGGGAAAAAATCATATATTGTCCAAAACAAAAATAAATACATAAAAAAATAAATAAAAGGTCAGCTAGTATACATTTTAAGTTTTGGGGGGGCCATATGGTCACTACTGTAACAATTCAACTCTACCATGGTAATGCAGGATCAGCCAGAGAAAAGATGTAAGCAAATAGGCATAGTTGTGTTCCACTAACACTTTACCAAAAAAAAAAAAAAAGTGCTTCATTTAAAACTCATTGAAAATTAAATGAAACTAAAATCAACTGTCCATTCAGTTTTGAATAATGTTTATCTTATTATAGCAATATTTTAAAACCTGAATGACTGCTACATAAAATAGTTTGATATATCTATGTTATATCTATGATATATTTATGTTATTTATAGAATTTATGTGTGAATTTTTAATAGTCTAATAGGAAAAGATTGCTAAAATATAACCTTGAAACTGGTGAACAGATTAAAACCCCAAGATGTACAGATGTAATGACTCGTATGTTCTGTCATAACAGATCTCTTACAGACAGATTACCCTTTTGTGCCATGATTATAGAGGAGGCAATGAGCATGGAATTGAGTATGCTTTCTGGTATGCCTGCAGGAGGTCTTGTCTATCTATATCTGGCTAATGGTTCCAGAGAAATTAGACTGCTTCCCTCCACTTTTGCCAAAGTGCACAACCAATACTGAAAAGCTAAAATAAGTACACTTTAGTTAAAATCAAATAATTCAACATACCAACACATTTAAATTGTTTTTACCCATTATTGTCAACAGAGACATCTTTACATGACACTTTGAAAATACATATGCAAATATATCAGTATTACCTTTAATTATTCAGTAAGCATTTCATGTAAGTAACTCTGAAGCATATTTTCCCCTCTTTGAAAATTATCAAGTATAAAAAAATCTAAAAACTTCTTGACATAAAAATACAACCCTTTGTTAAAAAACAATAAGCAAGCTTTTGTCAAGTCCCTTTTATCTTAATATTTTTCCTGAAAGGATTCAAGTATTTAATTTTTTTTTTTTGCCACTTATTAAACATGTAAGTAATGGGCCAAGGAATGAAGCAGGAACTGAAGTAAACAAACTACATTTACCTTGAAGGGATCATTTGTCTTCTGTAGATGAGCATGTTATTTCCAAAAGGGAGGGCTGTTTGCTTCCCTCAGTCCAGCACAGATTCGGGTTTAAGTTAATTGAAAATGTGTTTCAGGATACATTGGTGGAGACAGCATTCACAGAGAATATATAAAAAGTGACCAGGGGTAATTCCCACTTTTTAAAGTTATTCAAATAATCTCTAGTTTTTAAGATATTTGAATAGAGAAATAGTATTTTTTAAAAGTCTGGCTAAAATTATTTGCTCATTATTAGAACATATAATTTGGAAACTCAGCTAAATCTGATTAAATTTAGAGATGCATTCATAATTAAGTCAAATTTTAATTAAATTTAGAGATTTTCTTTTAAAAAAACATAATAGAAAGTTTCTCCATCTGGAAAATGGGGTTATAATAACAGGGTGCATAAGATTATTGTAAGACTTACATATGAGAGAAATATTAATCTAATTAAGAACTTTTATTGCAGAGGTGGAAGTGGGTGGTGGGCAATACTGTGTTAAATTATCTACATTTTGTTCTAGGGGCAACTGACTATTTCACCGGAATCAATCTCCCTTGTTCCCTTATAAGGTCTATTATAAGTTCTGTGACTCAATCCTATGGCATATCAGCATCACTTCAACTCTAGTGCCCTGAGCTCAGCCCTCAAAGGTTCTAATTCAGTCAATTTCATGGTTGAGTCCCAGGACTCCCAGCTTTAAAAACTTTCTGGGTACTTTTGATGAACAGGGTTGAGATCCACTGTTAAAGGCGAAATTCTACTTTATTTGCTCCTGCTGAAAGGCTATTATCTGGACTTCAGTAAGAGAGAGAAAGGAGGGAGGGAGGGAGAGAGGGAACAGCAATTATATTTTTGATAATCATCATACTAGGTGAGAAACCAACAGGATCTTTTTTCTTGAAAAAGATGCAGACTTTCCAAAAATTTTATGCATGAATAAAATATGAAAATTAATAAGACACTGAGTACTGTACAACAGCCAGAAACATTTTTTTTCTGACAACTATTAAAAGTTATTTCTTTTAATGTTGAAAAGAACTCATTATAATTCAGTGCTGTTATTTTGTATTCAGTACGATATTTGGTGAGTGACTGGAGTGAGTTTGGAGGAGTGCCTTTAATAGGCACATTTGTGAGAAAGACCTCAAGAAAATGCAAGTACGATTTTAAGCAAGATAACAAGATAGTACATGTTGCACTAAAATGGAGTTTGTAGTAAATTACTCAAGTTATTGCACAAATCCAAAAGAAAAGGGAGAGGGGGACGACTTGCTTGTCAAGGAAGAATGATGATCTTAGAACAAAGAGGAACAGAAAACAAAAGATGAAAGATATAGTTAAGAAGACATAGAAATAAAACCAGAAGAGGGGTGAAAAAGAATAAATTTTAAGATTGACAGTTCAAGTTAAAACTAATCACATTGAGTTTTTACCAGATGAAAGGAAACCCCTGCTGGGCTTGAAATAGCCATGTAGGTTTCTAGGTATAAATCTCCTTCGTCTATGGATCACAGACACCCTACTTGTATTTAACTTCTGTGGTTGAAGTAAAAAAGTTTCCCTAGAGAGATTTCTCCTCACTTTCTAAATTGGTTTTCCAAGAAATTTTAATAAGATAAAGTTTTTACATAGTGTTTATGTTTGATTTGGTTAAAAAAAAAAGTAATGAATAAACACAGCAAAATATGCCCCCATCCAATTTCTACAGCCAAGGACACTACCCTTGTAGCCTTTTACAGTTTTGATCCTGTTGTTAAACTACCAGCTACAAAAGGTAAGGGTATATATATGTAGTGGGAGAAATATTTTATTTGCACAGAAGATATCTAAATGAGGTTTACCTGAGGGTCATATAGCTGGAGGGAGCTACATTTTTTGCTCTATTCTGCTATTAATTATTTGCTTTGATTAACTATGTCTCAGTTTCCTCCTTTGCAAAGTAAGGCGTAAATGAAGTTAATCATTCAGACATTATATGAATTCCTATGAGAAATCACATCGATCCTCCTTTGCATTTAATCTCCTTAAAATTTCACTTCTCTATGCAATCTCCCCAAATTAATAAAAAAACAGACAATGGACCCGCCCACACGCTAAGGTGGACTCAGAAATTTAAGGAATGTAGTTTATGAATTTAGCCTCAATTTTTAAACATATAGTTAACCTAAACAAGACTTATACATGAGGCAAATGTGACATCTATGTCTACACAAGATTATACTCTCCCATACTGTGCTGTTAGGAAATGTGAATACTGCCTAAGAGGAACAGCAATTCCATTCATGAGTGGATTTGTGTCAAAATGCAAAAATCATTTAGGTTCCATCACACAAATATTTTCCTTCTTACCAACATGATCTTTGGAAGAAAAACTTGAAAGACACTGTTCTGAATGATAACCATACATAGCTTACATGTATCAGATGAATGAGAATGTGGATTTTTATCTCTTATGGACAGCAGTACCAGTACAAAGAACTTCCACCATTAGCGGTGGTTCTAAGGCATTAGCATATACAGTTGCATCATTCCTTCCCTTATAGACAATAAACTGAAGAAAGTCATAGCAAAGTGGTATTTGTGGACTCCTGTGATACTTTCCAAGGTTGCTTTTATAAAAGAAAACTACCTATGATTAACTATAGTAGCCTTTATTTTTTTAATAAATAGATTCATAATACTTCATGAAGCCTTTCTAGTCTACCAAATCAAAAATGGCACTCTTTTGGGGCAATTTGACATCTGTAGTTAGAAATGCTTTGTGTAAAGTTTCAGATGCACTGCTGTACTTAATAGTTGAAATTTTCATATATGGTAGATAAGAAAAATTGAAAAATTTTCTAATATAAGAGATTTTTTTTGGAAAATTATAAGCAATCAAAAATAACAGATCACACTCATGTTCCTAACCTCCCCTTAGAAACCCCTAGCATAAGTAAAAAACTAATACTAATAAGATCAAATGGAACATGGATAATGAAAAAAAAAATCCTCCTTAAAAGTGCCTGCCTTTTACAAGCTCTCAAGTCTGTTCATTTTTTTTTTTAACTGAAGAATTTTCAGTGTGTAAGCTGCCAAAACTTTAAATGTCTAGGAAAATGAAGAAATAAAATGAAGAGCCAAGAAAATGTAGGAAAGTAAAATTATGCTTATTTCTTTAAGGCAGGATCTCTATGAAGCATGTTACTTTCTCTGTTTTTTTTTTTTTTTCAGTAATACAAACCAGAAATCAATATAAGACCAGTGTATTTTGGACTCCATTCAGAGAGTGTTAACTTAAAAACGAGAGGGGTTGGTTATTTTTGGTCCTTTGCTTCACATTAAGTTAGGTTTTTCCTAAAAACATATCTACTACATATTCAAAGAATATAAAGAATATATTAAAGGCAAGGAAATACTAAGTTTGATTGCAAATAATATAGACTTATGTGACCTAAATGGTTTGATAAAAGATTCTAAAATAATATTTGTTGTCAGCATTAATACTAATACTTATAGGAATTCTCAAAAAAACTGTAGTTCTTCTAATTCTGTTCATTTGAGTATATATCATTGATTCAAAATGTAAAAATGCTTTTGGCTTTATAATCTTCTTATTGGTCAGTTAAACACTATACAACCAACACCAAAGATTTGCCATGAATTGCCCAAGTGTGAACAAATATGGACAAGTATAATTGTTCATACTGACTTAGATAATTCCATGTCATGAATCACAGAATTATGTATCTGCAGATGCTATAATACATTTATAAAGACTTTCTCATTTTACAAGACATATGAATAAAAGTCTCAAAAGTGATGTTGAATAAAATACTTAACTAATTTAACTGAGGGAGGCTCTACAATTTCCTGATAGAGAAAATAAACAGAAATTAACCAATTTATATAAAAATTTCTACTATACTCTGCAGCCACCAAATCTGTATTTGGGGGTCAGACATATATTTAGTTTCCTACAACCGGTAGTTCTTTATTCTAGATGAACTTTGATTCCAAGGGAACATCTTAAAGAAGTATTTTTACTCTGTTCATAAAACCTATAAATCTGCTTCAGGTTGAACTTATGACATTTCTGAAATTCTATCAGTTCTAACAGCTTGAGACTTTTTTCCTACAAAGATATATAATTCTCTGCAGGATTCTGAAAAGTTGCCCAGCAACCCTCATTAAGAAAGGCCACACTATAGATTACCCTTGCTGCTACCATTTTCCTTGTATTTTTTGTGACAATTTTCTATTCAGTGTTGCAACTGCATATAATTATTGAAATACAAAAGCCTGTTCCAAGAGATTGTAGAAATGATGGCAAAAAATACCAAAAGACAAATGAGCTACTGTGACTTTAGCCACAATTTTGCTCTTCGCTGTATTTACTAATAATTACCATCAGGGAGGATTTTTGTATAAAAGATGGAGGGCAGTTTGGTCCAGTTACAGGGAAACAATGTTCCTAAATAGAATTTAGAATGGTTTAGATGTATAATCAAAAAAATAATTTGCATCTTTGGTATACAGATACATCATCACTAAATTGTCAGGAGAAAATACAATAGTAACTATTGATGTTTACATATTAATACTAGGACACAGGAAATTAAAATAGATGCTGGTCTAGTATGCATTTTATGAAAGTTGAAATAAAAATACTAGAATTTTTTTTTTCTAGTTAAGGAACCTGGACTCCTAGAGCATAAGGAAATTATATGGTTTCCATTTAATCTCTCCAGGCAGAGTCCAAGCTTCCCCCTGTTCCACCTCAGTCATACACCTAAAGTAAGCTTACATATTTACATTTGTTGCTAAGAAAATTGGTGTTGGGGCAGGCTGAAGAATTTGCTTAAAGCCAACTCCTGACTAATGACAGGGTTAGTGTTTGAGACAAGGATACTTTTTGCTATGCCAAGTTAACTCTGAAATGGTGTCTAGAAGGAAGTCCTAGTTCTATGATAAAGTTAATAGGTTTATTTCTATTCCCAATGAGGAATTATTTTCCTTCCTTGTTCACCTTAAAAAAAAAAAAAGGTAAATGCACTTGTAGCATGAGGTCTATTACTTAAATGTGTTGGAAATACTGATTTCTGCAAGATAGGCCACTAACGTCTAGTGAGCATATGGCAGTATATAGCTGGGTCTATATAACACGTGTAAAATATTTTCCCCCAAACTACTCATGCAGTCTGAACTGTGTGCATTAAAAGGTCTGGATACATCAAAACAATTTTGAAGTTTGATTTTTCAATCAATATGTTTCTCCCTCACATCCTCTCCCCTACCATAAGATAGAAAATTTCTAGTTAAATATTCTCCTGTTTCTAATTGCATTTTTTTAGTTAGGAAAATAGGGCTTCTTATAATCTAAAAGGAAAATGCATCCAACTTTTAAGAATTCCATTATTGACTTTTATTCTTGAATATATCATATTCTTATCTGATTCCATTAGTAATACATGTATATATAACATTTGCTGGGTGACACTGTATGATGTTATTAAAAATAGAGAAATGGAGAAAATTATAAACATGCTTCTATTTAAACTTCTCAAGGTTAAAATTAACCATATGTTCTTGAACATAGGCACAGGAGAAAACAAAAAGAATGTGATTGGAAAACTGACAAAATAGATTGCAAAATGTTTAGTCATCGAAAACTGGCATGATTTTTATTACTCAAGATTATTCCCCACGTAGACCTATCTTTTGTTGACTCTCATCTACTTGGAGCTGCGAACTTGCATTAATTTACACTGTACTGACTCATTTTTTTATTAAATGAATTTGAAATGAAATATTTTTGGCTTTGCCAGATTTCCTTCTCCTAATATCTGTACTTTTCTCCAGGAAGGTCAAAGAGTTTAATGTTAATCTTCATAACACTGGTGTGGTATATATATTCTTATCCTTATTTGACATACAGTAATGCTGAAGTTAAGTAGAAGATTACATGGACTAGACCAACACAGAAATACTGACAAGCAAGTTTCAGTCCTCTATTTCTTAGCTATCTTTCCATTTTCTGTTGCAAGCTCCAATGCAGTGATTCTGAACTGGTATGCTTATCAGAATCACTCTTGAAGCATTTTCACACTATATTTAGAATTCTTGAGGACTAGAATTTGGAGAGGGGAAGGGGAAGGTTGATTAAAAACTCCATGTGATTCTAAATGCCCTGCCTCCTTTACTCTAGTTGAGAACTGTTATTGTCTTAATTTCTTAATATATGAACTTTGGTTCTTAAAATTATTTTCCTTAATCAGTCATCATCTTTGAAATGTTTGTCCCACTGTAACAAAGGAATAACTCCTACTTTGGGGGCCCTGGACTACAGACTATTTAGTCTTTAGAAAAATGGTGGTTAGATCTAAACTTCTTTGAGACATAAAGGTAATTTTTTCCTTTAATGACACTGTAGCTTTAACTTTGTTGAATGCACTAGCGTTATCAAATGTTTTTTACTCAGCATAATTGCCAGTTGTTCTCTACTTTTATATATAGGTGGATTCAATATACAGACATTTCTTATGTTGACAGGTTTTTCCCCTTGCTAATAATCTGTGAAAAGAACATCAGTTTTATATATTACTCAGGTCCCCCTCAAGTTCCAAGAAAAAAAAAATAATCATTACAGTTTGGGATTTTTAAGATATAAAAATCAGCTCCTTACCACTGACATTATTTTCAACTCTCAAACTTGCTAGTTTTCCTCTAATACCCAAGAATTGCTTTGCTATTCTTAAAATTCTAGCTACCAGCAGAAACCACTGTCTTTTTTCAAACCTTTCTCTGTGATACAATTGCATTTCTGAAATGGAGCTTTTTTTCTTCTTTCTATTGGTAGCTGCAGAGATTTCATTCAAATTCCCTCTTCCCCAACAAACAGGCTCTGGAAACTTAAGAAGGATCTTCTTCATAGCTGGACCTAAGACTGGGAAGCTGCATAAATACACCCCAACAATCTTCACTATAGAATAACAACCACATTTCTACAAATAGATAGGTCTGCCAACAAGCATTAAGGATACTGTGATGAGCTTCCCTGCATGATACCCTGAAGAATCTAGTTTTCCCTTGATGTGCATAGCTAAGCTCCATTATCGCCAAAAGAAATTACAAGTGGGTATCCAGGGGAGAATGTACACTGAAAAAGCATTTCTCTCACAAAATGCACATGAACTCCCTTTGAGACACTAATGCAGACCAGTCAACTAAATCTTGAATGTGATCAACAGACAAAGTGGAAAATAATTAACTTCCCCCATCTATGTAGTCCATTTCTACCATTTTAAAAATTGAATTTATCACCACTTGCTAACAATGGAATAGGTAAACAGTATTTTGTTTACTTCAGGTGGCATTTCTTTTTATTTGCAAACAATAACTGATGAGGCCAAATGAGAGTACTGCAGATGCAGGATTTGCAGAAGTACAAATGGGTGCAGGGTGCAAAGAAAGATCTCTGGGGAAAAAAATCAGTACTAACTGAATGAGGAAAGAGGCTCAACAAGGTGAATCTGGGAAATGATAAAGATTGATTGCTTCAGGATTTAATGATCAAAGAAAATGCATCACATTTTCTTGACAGTATAGAAAATAAAAGAAAAATATAGAAATAAACGTTTTCAGATCACTAAAACAGTTTCACGGGCAAAAAAAAAAAAAAAGGAAACTATTGAAGAATAAAGCACAATTCACACAACAGGACCCTTTGGGGAAAAATACTCATACTTGTGATATTACTTTCTTAATAAAAAGGACTAAGCTATATTAGTTATATTAGTGATATTTGGATAAGTACCTTATTTTACCTTTTGAATAACAATATGCATTATGTTTGCATTAGTAGAAAGAACAGTTATTTTCAGATATTTGGATTCTGAACAATTTAAAGGAAGCTAGATAGAGAATCCTGCCCGTATATCTTTATGAAAAACATGATCAGTCAAATTTAAATCATAATTGGTTTCTGGATAGAATATTCACTCATAGGTGAGGTGTGGTTTGCTTGGCATAAATCCTGGTCCTTGTGTACTCTTTGTCCCTTAATTTCAAGAACATTTTGCTCCACATGTTAACTATGCCACCATCTCTGACTTCCTGGAAAGGAGTACAGCTGGTCACTTTCTAATTTGCTACAAATACATTTTTGTGCCTTATTGCAAAGGGCACAGCCTCCTATGTGCCTAAAGAGAAAGTGGCCCACGGGCTTTTGATTTTAGACACTGTTTCCCCTTTATCTAGTAATTAACAGCCTCAACAAATTTAAAGAAAATAAATTCAGTCTATAACTGTAGGTTGGGGTGAAAAGATAGAACATTTTGAAAGAAAACTGTTTGACACTTTAGAGAAAACCTATTTAGGAAGGTCTCGAGTGAAAAGTCCAAAAAAGATCAACGGACTGAAAAACCAGAAAAAGAAAATATTGAAGAGAGCAGAGTATTTTCCCTAGAGCAGCACGTGGTCCCCATGTGAGTTCCTGATGACCCTCAACTATTTCTTTAGCTTGAACATGAGCATTATTTCATAACACAAAAGAACACTGCAATTTTTGGTGTTCCTTTCCTTCCCAGCATCCTCATGCAATTGGTCATAAAGCCTTTATGATTACATTTCACAAAGCCAATTCATACCACTGCCACTAACAATAGTTGCTGAAAGCAGATAACAGTTCTTCCTAAATTAACCTGGTCAATGCAATTCCAAGAAAATTATAGATGTTTTTAATAGAAATTAACAAGTTTATTTTAGACAGTAAGACAAATTAGTGGTTACCAGTGGGTACATGGGATAAAAGGTGTCAACTGTATGGTGAAGGACAGAGTTTTTTTAGTGATAAATTAATGCAGCATATACAGATGTTGATATACAGACAAATGTTGATTCACTCCTGAAACTTACGTAATATTACAACACACTGTGAACTTCACTGACAAGTTGATTCTAAGACTTGTTTGGATACCTGAAGGATACAGATAAGACAAATCTATACAAAGAATCTATATTAAAGAACATATTTTGAAAACAAGAACTCAAAATTCTTGGTTTCCAGATTTACTATATGTAAATAAAGTTTGTGGTTTTGCCTTAAGAATAGACAGAGAGATCAACAAAACAGAAATTCCAGAACTAAACCTACACATTTTCAGTAATTTGATGTTTTACAAAGATACTAGAGCAATTCAATGGGGAAGAGGAATCCTTTTCAAAAACGGTGCCAGTATACCATATACATAAGTATATGGAATAAAATGAACTTCAGTCTCTACATCATTTCATACACAAAAATTAATTTGATATATCATAGATATATTAAAGCTAATACCATAAGCCTTAAAAAAGATAAAGCAGAAGAATATTTTCACGCCCTGGAGGATTAAGCAATGATCTTTAATAGAGGACTCATAAAACACAAACTGTTAAAAAAATAACTACATTACACAAAATTACATCCACACAACTATTTTCTTTTATATAGTCTTTGTGTACATATATGTTTGAATCCCTCAAATATATATATATTTATATTCCACGTATATATTTTTAAAACAAGGCAATAATAAAATAAAATGATGTACAATTCATTTTAAAAGGGAGGAAAGACCTGAACAGAAACTTCAAAGAAGTGGATATAAAATGGTCGGTAAGTAGATGAAAAGGGACTAAACCTTATTAGATACTAGTGAGATATAAATTAAAATACTGGCAAGGATATGGAACACTAGGACGCCACAGATTGCTGGAAAGGGTAGAAAATGATACAGCAATTTTGGAAACTGTTCAGAAGTTCCACTTTGTTTTTCTTAAGTTGAAAATATTCTAACTTGCCTTTCACCCTGCAATTCTACCAGGGAAATGAAAATACATGTAATATAAAAACTTTTAAATGAAATTTAAAGCTGCTTTATTAATAATAACAACAAAAAATACCTGAAAACAATTCAAGTGCCTATTAACTGGCGAATGGATAAACAAATTGTGGTAAAATCATATAATGGAATAATACTCAGCAATTTAAAAGAATTAACTACTAACCTACACAACAACAAGCTGCACCTCAAAAATAGTTATGTTGAGGAAAAAAAGGTCAGAATGAAAAGATAATCATGTTTCCATTTGTAAGAAATTCTGAAATAGACAACACTGATGTACAACAGAAATCAGACATGGTTGCCTCTGGAAAAGGGGGTTGAATGGAAAAGGACAGAAAGAACTTCCTAGGGTGATGATAATATTCTATATATTGATTGTGATTTTGGTTAGAAAAGTACATGTTGCGATTGTGATTTTGGTTAGAAAAGTACATGTTGCTTAAAACTTATGTTATTCACTGTGCATTTAATGCATGCAAATTCTACATCAATGAAAAAGCTTATTGCATGCCAGATATTTTCCTAGATATAATCTTATTTGATCCACTTAATATTCCTGCCCCATTGCTAGATTAGAAAACAGCAACAGAAGGCTAGATATTTCCTTCATTCATTAAAAAAAATAATTAGTGGCTGCTCCTAGGTGCTTAGCACTGTGCTGGGTACAAGGTACATAAGAGTAAATTAAGCAGATGATGTCTCTTCCCTTCTGAACTTAAATAAAAATAAGATTACAAATTAAAATTGGTCTTTTGATGGAAAAAAAATGGGTTCTTAGAGGAAATTATTACCGTGTTTTGTTTTTAAGAGAATAGGATTTTAGGGAATGTCTCTGGGAGATTACATTTGGATAGGCATAAGTAAGTTAACCTAAGAAGGAAAGAAGATTAATTGTAGCAGGAGGAGGAATATGTAAGAAAGTCCTGAGGTGAGGGAAAGAGTTGTATCCTGGGAGAAGCCTGTAATTGATGGGATACTGTAAATGGCCTTGCTCACTACTGTACCAGGACAATAGGCACAAACCAGGCATCTGATCACCTGACTCATGGCTTATTCTACTTCTGCAGTATTTCCAGTGTGAGGCCAGCATGAATGAATGCAGTGAAAGAATGGAAAAGTAATGAATATGAGGTGATGAGAATGGAAAAGCACTTTGGGGCCAGGCCAAGCAGGATACTGCAGGCCAAGTTATGGGTTCCAGATTTCACTCCAGGTGTAATAAAAACCTCACTAGTGATTTCAGCACATATGTGTCATGAACTCATTTATAGTTTAATGAGAGCATGAGGATGGTGTATGGGGAATGGTTAAGCAACTTGACAAATGGCATGTGGCCAGTAAATGGCAAAGTTTTAAAACCCTTCATTAAGAATAATTGAAGCTTCCATTATATTTGAATTGTTGAGTCATCTGACAACAAATGCTCCAGCCCCCATCAAGCCTTCAGATGACTGTGCTTCTCACATATCTGGACTGCAGCTTCATGAGGACGTCTGAGCCAGAACTGCCTAGCTAGATTGCTCCCAAATCCCTGACTCGTAAAAACTGTGAATATTATATTTATTTTTTAAACATCTAACATTGAAGTGATTTATATGTAGCAACATATGATTAATACAAATTACCTTTCTCAATTCTATAAGGGGTTTTAAATATATAGGATTCATTTCATAACATTTTGGAAGCTAGGAAAAAGTGATCATAAAAAGAGATTCTAAACACAAGTAGAGGTTTGTTCTTCTTAAAAGAAGAAAAAAACAACACTAAAGAACACTAAAGAAGAACACTAAAAAATCAGAACCAATTTATATTTTGTGAAAGCAATACACATCATTCATACCCAGCAGGAAAATCACTTTAAAATACAAATAGACTTTCATTAGCACTGAGATTGCAAAACAGACACAGATAAGATTCATTAAAATCCTTTGTAGTGCTAATTGTATATATATGTGCTGATATGTCATCTACCAAGGATTTGTCTATAAAGACGTAAAAACTTTGTGTCGTATTTTATGTAGTTTAACAGAACACATTTACAGGTCCTTATCACAAATCTGATGAATATTCATTAATTTATGAATTGAAATTTATTGTTAAAGCTAATCATTTCTTTTTTATTACAATTGAATTGTTGATTCAGTCTACTAGCAACCTCGGATAACTATAAATACTTTAATTTACTTGCTTTGGATTTCAGATATGTTAAATTTCATAGTTAAGACCTAGATTCCATTCTATCATATGTCTTCTTCATTTTCTTATACTCAAGCTTTAAAATTAACTGACTAGCATTACAAAGAAAAGTGGGCTTTAATCTTCAAGCATGTTCTTTTTCCTAGGCATTAGTATTTAGTTCTAAGGTTTGTTATAGCAATGCTTATGATCGAATATACATAATAATAAAACAACTTTTAGGATAGAGTGAGAACCAGAGGCTGAGGTGTTAAAAAGGATTGTCTTCGGGTGAATTTAGTGGGGAATTAGCTGCCAACCCTGCTTTTTCTGTCAGATGTTTCCTCTCTGCCCAAGAATGTCGAATGTGACTTTTCCACCAGGGGTTTTAACATTTATTGCTGTGCCTGAAGAACTTGTCTTCTACAAAGAAGGAGCTAAAAGCAGCTAACAAATGCTGCATGCATTGAACAACAATGCTGGGTCTCTTTGTAGAAGAAAAGGTCTTAAATTTTAATATGTCCTGCTTATATGAGAGGAATTTGATTCCTGCTTTAACTTCTTATATACTGGTAACCAACAGACACCATATGTGAAGAAATTCTGTATTTCTTGCTCCAAAGAAGGGATTCAAAGTGCTTTTCATTCCATTTTATCCCTATGGAAACTTTTTCAGAAACTGTCGAGGGACTCCCATTCCAGTTCTGAAGGCTATACAGACTAAACTTTGGGCAGACACTACAAAAGCAAAGGTCATTTTTATAGGATCAGCGTAAAAATGGGCTTGTCTTACCTTACCTCATAGTTCTTCTATTCATATGTACAGAAGTTTCTAGAGAAGTCAAAAGTGGCCAGAGTTGACAAACAAGAGCCTCATGCCAAATCCAAACCACATCGATTCCTTTATGTCTGTGGCTGCTTTTGAGCTACAGTAGCAGAGATCATTTGTTGTACAAAGTTTAAAGCATTAGTATATGGTCCTTTACCAAAAAAAAAGCTTGCCACCCCCTGAATTAGATCTGTAGTAGTTGTGAAAGGAATTCTGTCCTATACATCATTTTACTCTCACTCTGAGATAAATTTTGTGTTGTTAAATGGTCTTTAGTACTAACCAAAATTATACTCTTCTTATCCCATATTTGCCCCCAGAGAAGTATAGACTCAAAGTTAGTATAATGGGCCATTGAAAACTATTATAATCTTATATAAAGGGCCTTTCATCTGTGTGAGAAAATCCACCGCTGGGCCTCCCTGGTGGTGCAAGGGGTTAAGTCTCAGCACTATGAAGCTACTGCAGCCACTGAAGCATGAGTTTGATTCCCTAACAGGGAGCTGACCCACATGGCACAGCGGACCTCTCCTGTGTCACCCACTGCTCCCCTCAACAGTGTACTTTAGTCGATCTGCCTGTTCTGCTGCCCACTCTGTCTCTGGTGAATCCTCTCCACCTCCCCTCCATATCTCTGGCCTACACCCCAGCTCTTTTGTGCATAAATAAATCTTTTAAAAAAAGAATATCTGTCATTTAACATTATTCACTTTATGTGGGGTTTATTCAACATTTCAGAGCTTTATTCAGAATTCTTACATTATCAGCTATAATTACATAACATGATTCTCTTGATGACATTAGCCAAACTTCTGACCAGTTAATATTACATACTGAGAAAGGGGAAGGTGAAAATATCATAAGGAGAGAAATTTATAATTTCTCTAGTTTCTTAATTCTAAGGGAGAAAACCAGATCATTTTCAACCTTTCTATAAGACTCTTGTGAATCATTCAACTTCTGGAATTTTCTTTCATTATCCATGAATCAAGATAAAAACTGACTTAACTCATTAGAGGATGGTTTCTAGCATTCTGCAAGTTTTTGTGTTTTTGGGTATCATAACATAGAACAACAAAAGCAACCAAAAAAAAAAATTGACCTGGATTGCAATTATTCTAAATGGGGTCCCCAGTGGAGAAGTTGTTACACTTCTGTTATATTATCCCTTAATAAAGAAATTAACTAGTTAATTGCTTAGTAAAATATTAAATTATTGATTTCACACCATGTATAAGACAACTGCTAATGTTAGTGATTTTGAAAACTAGAAATAAGAGTAAATCGCCACCCTTGGATTACAGTATATAATGGGTAAGGTTAATCAATAAATGAATAGAGGATAATGTGGCTGAGGATAACAAGAGCATCATCTACCATTAAGCAGAAAAGATTGTTAAAGGGCTTTGCTAAGATGATTTATATAAGCCAACTACTAAAGGGTGGTAGTTTACCAGTCAAAGTAAATGGCAAGTATAAAGGTCTTAAGGCAAGGGAGGTTCCAGTGGATGTGGGATTCCTAGAAAGCACAGAGTACAGGGGCCCCAACATGTAGCAAAAATGGGAAGTCAAATGCTCTACAAAAGGTTAGATAAGTTTGGAGAGAAATATCTGTAGCGGAGAGGAATATTTTTATCACATCTGCTCAGAAGGAGAGCTCTTCTTAGTTCCTACCAAGTCAACTTATATACTAGAGGCAGCCATGAATGTGAGTGACATTTAGAAAATGGAGTTAACCTCATGAGCTCTACAGACCCATGGCAGACTCTGAAGCAGAGAATAACAAAAGCAGGGTTTTTTTTCCTTTTCCTTTGCTTTTAAGATCTTTTTCACAATAATAATGAAGGTCATGCCAATACAACCAAAGGTTAAATGAGCAGACCAAAATTACAGTGCTATGGTAATCCAATTGAGCATTGATGAAGACCAGATCTAAAGTGGGGGTGGTCAGGAGGGAGACTATGGATTGATTAAATACTCTCTTTAGATTGCTGGGAGGTAACTTTTATATAACTACCCAAGAACAAATGATAAGGTAATCAGAATAGGCTTGACTCTCTCCAATGCAAAAACCAGCATGCAAGTCTGAAACTTATGTTCTACTTCTGCCTCTGTTGAATAAATGCTCTCTCTTAAGTTTTGCTTAGCTTTAGAGTTTCACCTAGGAACACACAATGACTGTCTAAGCTGGCTTCTTTATTCATCAAGGTTGTTTGACCAGATATTTTAGCCATTTTAGTAACTATCATCAGATCATTTCACCTTTATCTTCTTTGCTTGTATCAAACCCATCATTCATAGTGACTTTTGTCTAATTTTGAAGTTGACTTTGATAATGTGATATTTGACTCCTAACACACAAATCTAGACAAGGAGAAGGAGGTTAAAGTCTCTCCTATTCCATGCCTCTTATTGTGTGAACACCATACCAATAGGAAAAACAAAAACAAAAACAAAAACACAAAAAACATAATCATTCATTGATGGGAGCCTAAAAAAAAATATCAAGAAACTAACCGAATATTTTTTTCCTTGGTTTGATAATGGTTTTCTTGAATGCAGAAGAACCCTGGCAAAGTTTGCAAGATACTTCAAAATAGACTCAAATGAACCACACATAAGCTTATTACATTTAAATCCTTTCACAAATATCATAGCAAGTCAATAAATTAGATTTTAATAAATCTAAATAGGGAGATTTAGCTTCAGCCATTAGGATCACACACATATTTGAGAATAATAAATACACATTTGGGACATTATTGGCAGGAAATCACTATGAGAATTCTATGAAAATCATGATTAAGCATATTTCTTTTGAAGGGTCTGAACATTATTTTACATGAGTTATGAGGTAAGAAAATTCACATTTGTTAGGTTTAAGAGTCTCTTTAACTAAAACCTGGGAATAAAATCACCTTTAAAACAAATCATCAATCACAACACAGCCCAGGAAAATAGATTTTTATCATCATTTTGGCTTAGATTTTGTCTAAAGGGGCCCCTAATCATTGTAAAACTAACTATAGTTTTAGCCTCCATGGGTATAACCCCAAATGATGGATTAAAATAAATTTACCCAGACATTCAACAAATATTTATGTTTTTTGGTATTCAGGTCATATGTTGGTAGTGAGCTTAAAAATGAACATAGTTCTGCCCTAAGAAAGTATAGTCTAGTTGGAAGCAGGCAACACAATAAAAGATAGTGGTTATACTCTGGATAAATCATGGAGTCCCAGAGCTGGTATATATGAGTAGAAGTTGGAGGAAATCTTCCTATAGTGGGGAAGGACTGAACAGTTTGGGAAAATGAAGTGGAGTGGAGAAGAGTAACAAAGCTCAAGGCTCCAAGGTAGTATGGAACAAGAAAGCACAGAATGATTCTGATGAACTATAAGCAGCTTGTTGTTGCAGGTGTGTAAAATAGCCAGTAAAGTAGAATGAGAATGGTGAGTTCAATGAAGGTCCTGTTTAAGGTTTTTCAAGTTTAATTAGCTACAGAACTCTTTTCCAATAATTTATTCCTGAACCCTGATATATAACTGCAAAAAAATCAGTGGATAGAAATCTGCATACATAAATAAAACATGTTTGACTGCTTGAGTCTCAGCACAGTTTGAATATCACTTACGAATAAGATGAGACCAAAAAAGATGTTTACACAGGGAAGTGGAGTGGTGAGATTTGAATCTTGCTCCATTACTAGGGATGGGATATAAGGTAGATTGAGTTTAATGATGCCAGAAGTGGTAGGCTAATGAAGATAATTAGGACCTAGTAAAGGCAAAAAAAATGTATTTGAGAAATATTTGAGGATATATAACTAGCACAGAGAATGATGTACTACGCGAGGAAGTAGGAGAAATCATGGATTCCACTCAGGGTTCCAACTTATTTGTGTTTGAGACCACAGAAAATGCATAAAATTGAAATATACAGTGTTACAGTGTGAGAAAGGAAGACACATAGTGAATTCAGGGGTGAGTAGAAAATTTCACACAAGAAAATTGAAGCTCAGGAAAGAAGTGTAGAATCAGATGTACATCTGGCAACGATCATTATCGTCATTATCATAGTCACAGCTACGTACCAGGCTCAAGTTTGGAGTTTCATATATACCATCTCATGTAACCTTGACAACAACACTGAGGGAGATTCTAAGGAGAAGACAAGATCTAGAGAGACTGAATATTATGCTCAAGATCATACAAAGCAGTAGTGGTGGATGTAATGTGCTTAAGTTTAACTAGTTAAAAATGCTTGCTCTTAACCATAACCACCCAATAGATGAATTTGTCCAGGGAAGCACATAAAGCACTAAACCTCAAGAGAAGGAGAATGCTTCAGCAGATATCAGAAGGGATAAGATGGGTAGCTGGAAATACATTTAGTATTGTTTCTCAGAAATTGAATACATATACATACAGAAACCCGCCAAGTAAGTAAAGAACCTAGGTCTATGGCAAAAGAAGAGAAATAAGTGAATTCTTGCTTCACTTATTTAAAGTTATTCAAATTAAGATTTTGTTTTTAAAAACAATTCTGACAACACAAAACATCTTACCTTAAAATGACAACAGCCTTTTAGTTTGACCCAACTTTACAAGTCATCATTATATAAACTACAGAATAAAAACATAACACTTTATAAAGGGCAAAGAAGCACAAGATGAAGGAAACTTTGTTGAGTATGTGACTTCTAAAACATGTTCTGACAGGAAGTTTTATATTTTTTAAAAACACAAATTGAATGAACAGCTCACTATATGTAATACAATGGTCTATACATAAAGAACCATGAGAGATATTCTTTCTAAATAGTGCTAAGGAAATGTTTGCCATTCCCAAATAATCTCGGAACCTTCCTTTGATTTTTCAATGAGCACTTTTGCTAGGATCTCTTAGGACTAACTTTAGTGTCAAACTTTTTTCTCTCAGATTTCACTATTATCTCAAAATGGTTAACTTTTAAGATGTCTCATTAGGATGTCTGTAAATTACTTTATAACACTCCTGTATTCTCAGTATGATACCATGTGTCAGTTAGTTTAACCTCTAATTCTAGGCGCTATCTAGGAATGTAGAGAATGGGTGGTCAGCTGGAATTACATTCAAAAGGGCCATTGTCCAGAGGTGTAGATCTACTGATAGTCAAAACTTTACTTTTTATCAAGATTAATATAAATCATCAATATTCACTGAGAAGCTAGTATGTGCTAATCATGATGGTGGGTGTACTAACATGTTTCCTTTAGTAAAAATAAAGGCATTGAGGACATATGGATTGACTGATATAAACACTTTTAATCTTGAGTGAACTGTGTAAAAAGATTTCATTGAAACTTATATCTTATAGTTGACAGAGCAGTTTTATGCCCAATCATCCTGTATCCATATTGAATGATGCTGTCTAAGGGGTACAGAAGTCTGCTTCTAGAATGTTGTTGCGCCCACCTCAAGTGAATGCTACATACAAGGCGTGATCAAAGTATCTAAAATGACAAAGATTTATTATTTCATCAAGTTTTCATTATAATAAAATAGTGAGGTTGCAGGAGAGAGACTATTTTTAATCATTTCAAGTTTCTTTGGTGACTACCATTATCTAAAAGGAAAACAAATAAAAACAAAGAGTTTTGCCAAATTTGACCTCCACCAGTTAAAAAGAATGCTATGAAATCTTCACAAATCCTTTTAAGTCTTATAGACAGAACTAGGTATGTATTTTTGTGATTAAGAAAACTCCTCTCTGAATATGTTTCCAAAATAATCCTAGCTTTCTGCAAAATAGTAGGGCCAAAAATAGCATAACAACAAATAACAACAATAACAACAAAACATTTGCAAACACTAAGGACCAAAAGAAACTCTTTATAAACAACACTTGAGTAATACACGAATATCCTGGTTGAAAGTATAAATGCATCAAGATATCAAAGGGCACCAGCGCCTTATCAGAAGGTTCAAAATATGATGAAGTGGGTTCTCACTGAATTTTATAACTGAATTTTAAGAGATATAATAAATTGCATTTGATTCCTACTTTGTTCCCAGCAATTGTATCTTTAGCTTAAAGATGTGATTACATCACATTTTAAACTATTAATTCTTTCAGCTTGTTTCTATTCTGACTCAAAAGAAGGCAGAGACACTCAGTTGTGAGACAATCGAGTCAATTAGATTTCAACAAGCAATTCAGAGAAAGATCCCAGAATGACACTTCAAAACTAGTCAGGACATCAACATCAAACAGCAGTTTTCACACAAACTAGCCATGACAACACTTATAGGCTGTACTAAATAACTTGTTCATCAAGAAACTCTCTTGTTTCCAGTTTTCTAAGTGGGGAATACTAAAGCATCAGTCAAAACTTCCCAGGGAAGTCAACAATAGGAATCCGATATTACAAAATGCCCACAGCAACAAAGGAATCCTTTACACATCTAAACAAAATTCTGCAACCACTGATCAATAGCTTACCTTTTAAAAAATACTTTCCTAGAGTTTATACAGATTATTGTTTATATAGATGATACATTTTTCGAGAAATCATTAAACCCAAGTTTTGTAAAACACATACAGTTTTCAAATACTATTTCACACGCAAAATGAAGCAGATTAATTTAATTCAATTCAGTGCATAAGCCATAATAAAATATATGAATATTTGTTAAGAGTGACTAATAATAAAATTCCAGTATTTTATAATTTCCCCTACTAGTCATTCTATAGTGAATTCTCCTAGGCTTACAAGATCATGTACTCAGAGCTAGAACAGTACAACTAAAATAGCACAAGAGAAAAAAAAAATCTCTCCTTTTCTTCATTAGCACCACTACCTACTACCCACAAGCATTAATAACTGTAGCAGCAAGAATTAGCATTGCCTATTTGGAACAGAACCACTATGGCCCCCAAACCACTTGGAATGTATTCCATAAATACCTGGGAAGAAACAAAACCACATTACACTATATTTTACTTTTTCACTGTGCCTATACCAGTGGCACTTCATAATCAAAAATGAAAATTAGAACGAGATGTCTTACCTCGCTTTTGATATTCGTAATACTTGCAGATATGCTTGATGAAACAAGAATGTTAAAAAACTGGAAGAGCTAAAATGGGCAACAGAATGCAATTTCTTGAGGCTATTTTAGTTACTAAATATTATCACCATATTGGTCTACACAATATGGTAGTCACTGACTGCATGGTGCCATTGCATACTTGAAATGCAGCTCATCTGAAGCAAGAATTATTTGACGTATAAAATGCACACCAGATACTGAAGACTTAATAAAAAAGATTGTAAAATATTCTACAAGCATTTTAAAATATTAATTTTATGTTAAAATGGTCACTTGGATATACTGAATTATGTTATTCAATTTAATTTTACGTCTTTTTATTGTTCTAAAGTGGGTTAAATATTACATTTGCATATACAGCTTGCATATGTGGCTTACACTGTATTTCCACTGGACAGCAATGACTTGGACAATCACCACCATCATATGTAGTAAACTTTGTGGGAAATTCTACCTATCTACCTACTTGCTCAAACCTTGTAAAAACACGGTTATATAGCATGAAATAGTTTTAAAGTCATATTTCTTATTGAAGATCATCTAGTTTTCTATATTGTGATTAGAGACACAATTAACTGTGTAGAGGGTAAAAAATGACAGGAAGGGAGACTTTGGTGGAAAACTGGAACTATGAACTCAAACTAACTCTTTCTTGATCTTTCCGATTCTCATACCCATTAAATAATTCCTACTTCAGAGGGAAGCTCTCCTTGTCTTTCTAGAGTTTCGATACCTATTCATAATTCTTTAACAAGTAAATGAGTATTTCAAAGACATTTTAAGTCCTGTGCAAATGAATAGGTAAAAAAGGGAGGGTGAGCTGAGCAATTAAAATAATCTGTAGGATTTATAGTCCTATCTTCTCTCCATCTCTACTTCGCCCTAATTTCCTTCTCAGTTTGAACCAGGGTATGCCCTTATTTCTTCCTCTGCTAGTTATTTCATGAATTTCTTTTTCCTATCCCAATTCCAAGTAGCATCTTCCTTACCGTTGGTCTTTCTCCTTTCTTTGTTTTATCTTTTCCCATGTATGTCTTTCTAAAATTTATGTTACATAGTCATATTTTGGACCTGAAGGATATTTTAGTGTACTTTAAATTCTCTCATTCATTAGGGAAACAAGACACAGGAAAGTAATGGGGAAACAATCCATGAAAGTGCATTTTACTTCTACAGGGACTTTTACTGTTGATATTGTTTTTTCTCACTAACCCTGAAGGGGTCCTGTCTTCCAAGGGGCACCTCCCCAGCCTAGCCTAGTGCAATATGGGTCAGGGAGAAATCATCATCAGGATCACTGAAATAGTTTCTTAGGCCCTGTCAGAACCAAAATCAGATTCTCTGGGTAGAAATCAACAGTCTTAGAATATACATTAGTGAAGATAAATAGATTATCCATAATCCCTGACATTGATACATGTAATATATGTGATATATCAAATATATCATATTTATCAAAAATATGTCAATATATCAAAAGAAACTAATAAAAGTGCATTTGATATTTTAAAAATGACAACTGGGGGAAATTTTTTAATTATTGGTTTTAACACCTGAAAATAAAGTTGAGAAAAGAACAAGCCCAAATTGATCAACAAATGCTATTAAAACCATTAATAGAAATCCTTTGAGGGTGGAGTAAGTTATGATTGCTATTACAGGTTTCTTAGAACACATTCCAGAGTAGTTTGGTAAAGAGCTCATAGTCATTTCCAGATTAAACATGGTCATTTCAACTCAAGTTAGTTCATATAATAGGACCTACACTTTTATATTCTGCTGAAAGGGCCTATGCATGAAAGAACTCCAGTGCTGGTTAAGTATATTTAAGTAAAACTTTTGAAGGTGTAAAATCTAGAGTTAGAGTCAACTAATATTCTTTTAGATGGTTGCCTATAAACAGTTTTTTGGTGCATTTTCAGGAACTATGTTATATTTGTAAGCAATTTATATTGGACTTTTAGGAATCAGTATGTTAATACATTAGATCAAAACAGGCGATCCTATTACAATTAGGATAATGAGTCAATTTATGCTCTTGATGTTCCGAGAATTTGAATCATAGAGCTTTTATACTGTGTATAACAAACATATGTTTTTACTATTATTAACAGTTTCTTAATGCCCAGAAAATTAAGCTAAGGGATATATTTCTGGCCTGCGATAGGTTATACTTTTATTCAGAAACCAATAAAATAATTTTGCTTCTAAAATGATTTTATCAGAAGTCCCCACTTTATTTTGAACAAAGGTTTTGATTATCAATAACCAACTTTATCAAAACAAACAGAATGACAAAATTACATCATACCTTATTATGTGTCTGAGTCTGTCCAACCAGTATGAGGATGTTGGATGATATAATAGATAGGCAGAAGTTAATTAAAATTATGGATCTCTCAGAGCGTATGTACCTAAACAGAGAGAGAAAAAATGTCCAACTTTACAACTCAACAAATAGATGAAGAGCAATACATTATGCAAATTGGTGGTACTCAGCCAGAAAAGATTAAAATATAACCTTTATAGGAGAAAAAATATGAAACAGTTGTTAAATATAAAGATTATTAGAGAAATAATCTTAATGTGGTGTAGCATGTCCAATATTTCTTTAGATTTTTTTTCTTTAGACATTAGTGTGGACAACATGTAATTTCCAACATAACCTAAATTGTCCATCTGTTATCAGTTTAATTATTTTTCTATTAGAAAAATAAAATTTCTTGAAAATATGCCAATCAGTGTAACTACCTTTACAAATGTGTGTGTGTCTATATATGAAATAAATATGTTCAGTATTGTGATGTAAGTCAATGAATACAATCTCAGAATACAAATGAGAACCCCCATGCATATTCTATAGTATCCCTTTGTTTTCTAGGTAGATGCCATTACTCTCATGAAACAGCGAACACTTTCATCAGTGAACATATTTCACCCATTTTTATGTAATAGGCTGTTACTCTTAATTTTGTTTTCCTGAATAATTGTTCTGAAAAAATAAAACAACACTTTTTCTCTAAAAAATAATCCAATGCATAGATAATTCACCATTGCACTGGAAAATTACTTGGCATCTGCCATATTTTACCCTTATGAAGTGTTTATATATAGTCTGTTACATAATTTGTAAGTGTACCAAGAATGTATGCCATGGAGAAAACTTTTCAGAATCAAATGATCTACCAGCTGTTTATCCTATTTTATTGTACCCTGTGGTAAAACATTGAGTGACAGTGACAAAATACACACTAGTACTTTTTGTGTGTTTGAGGCTGTTCAATTTGTATTAAAACATGGAATCACTTTCCACAGCAGGCATGGGCTTTTCCCTGCAGTGTAAAGATAGGGGTGTTACTGGAAGGTAAAATCTGTCAAGTTCTTTCACTCTCTGTGTCTGAGAAATATTGAGGCAGAATCTCCACATTGCATTACAGATTCCAGATGAGAAAACAAAGCAAAAACAAATGTAATAATAACATGTAAAGAACAATTTTTAATATGAAAGAAATGTCCTGCCTTTATAAAATAAACCTATACAGGACTAAACTAAGTCTATTATCAGATCTAAAAATACAACAAACTACACTTGGGGATGCTGAAGACATCATCAAACATGAAGTTGTTTCTTCTTTTGTAGGTTGGGAATATGACAAAAATTTTAAGAGCTGCACAAAATTGATTCTATATATGATGATAATGGCTTCTATAACAGCATAAACACAAAGATGACAATTTTAAATGAGGTTCAGTGATATTATTTGCTCTGTAAATAGGAAAATCATGACAATGAATGATCCAGACAGACCATTCTGAACAATATTAAGTTTTTCCATTTTCATTAACATTGAATCACAATATTGCATTAAAATTGTTATAAAATGTCTCATTTTTAAAAACTTTTTCTAAACATGTGTCACGTTTTAAACAAAATATGTGAATATTTCATTTCAATACGTGAATTGAAAGAATATATTCAGCTACTCTTTGATATAGCTGTATTACCCCACGGAATACATCTGCATAGGACATAACTTAGTGTGGAATTAGAGGGGATCATGCTCAGAGAGATAAGCCAGAAAGAAAGAGAAAAATATCAAACGGTTTCACTTATAACAGGACTATAGGGAAACCAAATAGGAAAGAGACACTTGAGGGGGTGGGGGGAGGGGGAGGATAAGGGCACAAAATGGAGTAGAAAAGGACACAAGGGACCACAGAGATGGATCACGGATGAATTGGTGGTGGGTTACCCAAGGGGAATACAAAATGTAAAATATATAAATAACAATAAAATATATATATATTAAAATATTTTGATGCATATTTCTAATTAATTGTATAGGATATCAACAATATATTATATATAAAGTAATTCTAGTTCTTGTAGAGTCTAAAAATCATTTGAAATTAAATTCAAACCTTCCAATTCAAAAAAATAAAGGCAATTGGATCCTGACATGATTATTTCCATACAGTAATGTTACAAGGTAAGTGTAATGTTTACAAAATGCATTGACTTCATTATGCTTCAAGTTTCACTTAACAATTTATGACTTTGAAAACTTATATCAAACTATTAATATTACTTTAATTCTTCTATTTAGGGACAATAAGTTGAAGACCACGAACTCTTAGGAAGACAAACACATGTTGTCTCTTGGTACTTTCTTTTACACCTCTCAGTTTCGTGTGATAATTTAATATATGCTTTTAGGTAATTCCAAGAAAACTGTTGCAGTGGATGGTTATCCTGGATTAAGGAAACTTTAGTATGGATTAATTAATCCTGTACTTCTTTGATAATGTTTATATTTCACTTCTACTGACAGTGTTTGTGTTAGTCATATGTATTGAGAGGTGAAGAGAATGTGGAATTGATATATGAACCATAAGTGTTGAGAAATGGAACTTAGTTCTAAACATTTCAATCAGATGAATTGTGATACTACTTCAAGTACCTACTGTTTTGGTCCTTCAGTACAGTCTCATTTTCTGGGAAGTGCCATTCAGGCAACTGTGGGAAATAAAGCTTTTATTTATTTTACTTATTATTTATCTTCTCAGCCTCTGTCTATCTTGCTCTAACATTACCAAGTATATACCTGCCTGATTGAGTCCCATACTCTGGATTCTTTTGTCTACAACGCTATGACAGCACTAACCATCTCTTTCATCATTTCATGGGATTGGCCATACTTTATCAGACTGTGTCACTTTGTCAGTGTTTCATACTACCAGATAACTCCTTAAGAGAAGCGAGAACCTCTACTCTGTACCTGGACCAAAACACACGCTTCCTATTTTTCAGGAAGCAGGAACATTTTTGACATCTAACAATTTTCATATCCTGTGCTATTAATTCTAGCTATCGAAAGAGTAAGAAAATATAGTGGAGAAAATGCTTTTTTTGAAAGGATGTTATATCAAATAACCTGTCCTTTTTAAATTCTAATTTTTAACTGAATTGTTGATCTTCAGTAAAAGATAATTAAAATACTAGGACTAATTTTATAATTTTAATGTTGCAAACACTCAGAAAAATACATACTTATCTATTTACTAGTTAGTAGTTGTTTTTAGAATATTTAATAGTCAAAATGGATATAAAAATGTTGAACATGTAAAATTTTTTAAATCCACTAGAAAGTTTGGTCATATGGTTAAGCACTTTTTATCAGCATGTGAGTAGACCTTCTAAAGCTCACAGATCTGACTCTAATAGCAAAAGAACAAATCTAACAAAATATGAAATTTTCATGTAATATCAAATTGCAAATATTTTAGAACAATTTCTTTCAATTGCTTAGTCCCATTTATGTATTTTTATGACTTATATTCATCAATTGGTCAAAATCAATAACATTGTCAAAATGCTACTGGAAACATTTAGCCAAGAGAAATTTTCTTGAGCATGTACTATTTGTTAGTATACAGAAGTATAGAAAATTTTACTCTTTATCTGGGACATACTGAAAATGTTTATTTAAGACAATTTAGGAACTATATTTCTATAACAGAAAATAATTTGATTAAAATCTCAAACTTAGTAGTAATTGGGATAAATTAAAATCATAAATAGACTGAACTTGTGATAAAAGAGCACTATGCTTGTGGTTAAGCAACTTGTTGAAGGCTATCATCCATTGAACGGGGGAGAAAAGTGTGTGTGCATTTTATCTTCTCATCATAGGGAAATGCAGTCAAGAAAATTAGGTAAACACGTTACTATTATTTATCACAGTTAAATCGTAGCAATTTTAACTGTTAAAAAATACTGCTTCCAATAAATTAAGAAGACAGGAGACATATAATAGAGACTGTATTCCTTGATTTGACTCTGAATGACAGAGCATCCCAGTTCAAGTGTATCAACTGATTACATACCTCCATAATGCTGCATAGACAACTGCTAGGGTGATCAAGGCCAAGCAAGAAAGGCCACTGCCTACTATTAGGGTAACTGAAGGTGTACCAGAGGATTCCATGATCTGTAAATTAAAAAAGAAAAAAAGGGAGAGATTTTTAAAATTAAAAATAACTTCTAAACTCAGCAAAACTATCTTAACACCCAAAACAGCCAATATAGTTGTTATAGTTACCAGATAATTACCCAGTAACCACTCTGTTCACATATTCTGAACCTCTAAAATGACTAATTCTACCTCCTCACTCTCTCCCACTGTGAAGTAATAAAGACCTTCAAGTTTCAAATGCTTGACTATGGCATAATTATGACATTTTATAAACTTATGACTTTCTAAAATAAATAACTGAAACTGTAACTTGGTCAACATTCACAAATGAAATTTTCTCCAGCTGCATATTAAAGAAGAATTCATTTTTCTTCAACAAACTACAGTTCAGTTATTTAACAGTATGCTTTTTGGTAAAATTTACTTTGATTCCCCTTTTACAAGTGATTGTATTACTCAACTTTGGTACCTAGACATTGAATTTTTTTTCAAACTTTCTGACTTTTGACAACTTTGTTCTAAGTCAGCTATTCTCTCATTTAATTTCACTTGCTTGGCCTCTAAAAGCATACAAGAAAATCAAATTTCAAATGCAAGATCTTAGAATATACTTCGTGAATTTTTCCCCCTATGAACTAAGTAAGAGATAATTTTTACAATGCCATGATCAGTTCCTAAATACATGACCTTGACAAATAAGTCTTATATCTTTTAAAACAAAGATTATAAGCAGTTACTGTTTTGAGATCTCTCATTCCTTAGAAACTAACATGACACTAACAAAATCTGCTGTTTTTCTTATTTTTAAAATAGGAAGTTTGAAGAAATATACTTTAAGATCAAGAGTGTTCCAATACATATGCACATTAAACTATATTAGGTATTTGTGTTATCAAAATAAGTAAAACAAGTAATGAATATTTAGGCCAAATTTAGAGAAAAAGTCACATTTATCTAATTATTTTTCAGTATTTCACTTTATGAAATAATTTTTCAAAATATATTTGATGGATTTTTTTTCTTTTAGTCAGTTTATACAGTTCTCTATTTCAGAAACTAGTTTCACAAACCTATATAGTTTTAAGGGATGATTTTACAGTTTTTGACAGTCCAAGCTTTTCATGTAAACTTCATGTGATTTTTAAAAGAAAAATATCCAAGGACACCCCCAGAAAACCTGTACTGAAAATATCCAATGCAGATATACAATGTGTGTGGCTATAGTGTCTGGGGTCTTCATTCTATCACCGACAGTATCTTCATAAATTCCTCAGAACAGCTTTCCAGTTATAAAATAAAGGTTAAGTTGGCAATTATTTTCATTTGAAAGTTTGTAGCATATTTGTAATATGATTGGAGTAATTCCTCAAAACTATACTGCAGAAATTTCAAGTTAAAAGACATGAAATTGAGTAGAATTTAGTTATAGCACACCAACTAGCATTCATTTCAACAAACTACTGTAGCTAACGAGGAGATGAACCCAATTTTGCCACCCTGCAACATTTTCCATTTCCCCATTTAAAATGCAGTTCCCTGGAGAAACACTCGCCACATTGTCCCTGCCTTTGCATTAAAGCCTTGTTTTCCCTTTGTTACTTACTATTTCTCTAGGTTGCTGAGCCAAAATGGCGAAGGTAGAGAGACGATCACATAAGCATTTCGTATGGGATGCATCGGTAAGCACAGTTTTACATCCCTGGGTGGACCACGTTCCCAAAGACTCGTTCCTGCAAAGGGAGGGGAGGGGGGAAATCGCGATAAATACGCCTGATGGCCAAATCCGTAAAGAAGAAAATGCAGTTTAATTGAGAGAATCATCTACTGTAATTCCCGTACAAGAAAAAAAAATCTACTTGTTGTTGAACAGGACGCAATTTAGATGCATCTCCAGTAATGCAAAGCGAGAGTGTTTGGAAAAAGCAAGCAGGCGGTGGTGCGGCGTGCAGAGAGCTGTCCAGCGCCGAAGGTGCTGAAACCCGGACTAGCTCTGTCCAGCCCTCTGCGAGGAACAGCAGCGGTGGTGGCAGCAGCAGGAGCAGCCGCCAGAGCTTTGGCAGCCACTTCCTATGCTCATCGGATCATTTCAAACACTCAGGGTGTAAAGAGGCTTTATATATTTTCATATCAGCTCTGATTCCCATCCCGGATTTTTGGATAGTGAATTCTGGCTTTTAAAATGCGGATTTCTCTGAGAAGTCTGCCTAAAAGGTTACATAGCTGGGTTGGGTGATAGGATCTTCTCCGTTGCTGGTTAGGGATTTTTTCCTCCCTTTAGAATTAGCTGCTGTGAAAATTTCACCCTGGAAACGGGAAGCAGCAACAGCAGCGGCATCAGCTGGTTCTGATTCTCACTGCCTTTGCCTGGTATCCAGGGGAGGGGTGGGTTTCAGACATAAGCTTCCCACTGCACACTTCACTCAGCCCAATGCACCTCTGAAGACCTTGCCGTTTCTTCCCCTCACCCACCTCTTTGCTCTGAGGTAGAAGCATTAAGCTACCCCCAAGTCTGTTAAAACATTTAGAGGAGTAACTCCACCCCAAAGTCTGGTAGGAAGGGATGAAGAGGGTTAGTTTCAATTTTCTCTTTGGTGTAGCCATTCAAAATTCTAAAGCATATGTTTTATTTCCCACCCCAGCAGAACAATAAAAATGGTATGAACCTACGCCTTCTTAGTGGGGAGGGGGTAGGGAAGGAGAATCCTTCCATCCCCCAATTGAACTACTATACAGGAAGAGGAAGAAAAGGGGAAAAACAAGTGTTCAACCAATCAACTTTATTATCATTACACGTGTTATATGCTGAATGCACCAATTGTCACCTCCCCTCCCCCAGGCATGGAAACTCTCCAACTAGCAAACCTATATGTACGTTTGTGTTCAAATTTCAAACCAAGTTACTTTTTGTGTTAGAAATAACTCTAAAGTTGGAAGAAGATAACACAGGGTTTCATGTTAATTTTGATATAGTACTTTTGATTTCAACTCCTCCATATTTGAATGCCTAAAGCTATTGGGTTGAATATGTAGACAGTCTATTTCTAAGAGATTTCATTGAGAGAAGATCCTCTGTGAGAGTTGGACTTCCAAGTTGAGCTACAGAATATAATTCACACTATCCCTTTTTGGTATCTTGAAGCAATATATTTTTAATATTAATGACTTTGTCATTAATATACATGACTCAAAGTACTGTTAATTACAACTTTTTCAAAAAGGAGTACACTGTATTTGGAGTGAGCTACATAAAAATTGTACTTAATTTTTCTCATATACCTCTGAATATAAGTAAATCCAAAATTTGGACAGTTTCTTTTTCTCATGATGTTATAAAATCATGCCAAATTAAAGAAAATCATTTATCCCTTTAACTGCAACAGTATTGAATTTTAATTTCCGTAACCATAGCATAGTAGCACTTTAATTTATTTCATTAGCTGACTGTCTCCTATCTTATTGTTACAAACAGTTAAGGCAAAATGAAAAACATTTATCTCATCTGATTAAAGTTATAAAAGATATACTTAAAAGAATCTGACATGTTTTAAAACAAAACATCTGAATTAGTCATCTTTTATCACCTGTTTAATGCAATTATCTATGCACTCAAGATGGAGTCTAGTACTTAGAATTTTCACATATATCCATGACCAATAACCAATTCAAAGTCTTAAGGAAAAATCTTTGCTGTAAATAAGACTTTATATGAAGCAAAATTATATATTTATATTTTATTTACTCAAGAAAATGTTAGCATTACTAAATTTTGGTTGTCAGATATAAAGTGTATGGTCAATACAATACTGCTGGACTCTGAAAATCATGTAAACTTTGTCACATTTTTAGATAAGGTCAATTAACCTTACATTGTATAATGATTACGTTGCTGACCTGGTCCATCTCCAAGTAAAATAGGTAAAACTGGTTCTGTTTTAGTCCTTTATTCCACCCCAATCATGAGATACTTATAATGTTTCTAATCCCAATGGAGCCCTTTTCATGGTTTTCTTCCTAATATAAGCCTTCTGCTTACCTTTCTTTGTAATTATCATTGCTTTGTTGACTTTATCTGATTATAATAGATAATAATATAAGAGTGACTGACAACAGCTTGATGTGTTATTCTTTTAAGACATGATACAAAGCACAAAGTGATGCATCTAATAGGAGAACATGAGAATTTGGAACGAATGTGTAGAAGAGAATATATGGAAAGGTGGGTGGGGGAAGGTTGCTAAGCTCTGCATTTGATTACTTCCAAGAAATGAAAGGTGTTAAGACACTCTGTTGCTATATTTTAAATTGTTTAATTAATTATCTTAATATTTTAAAACCATATAAAACTCTTACAATTTGTTAATCATAAGTATACATATTATAAAACCTAGAGTACATGCCACCTGTATTTTCAAACATTTTATAGCTTATTCCTACTGTATGAAATTCTTTGAAAGCATGGTTTTTGTGTCTGATTGATTTCAGGGAGACCTTGTAAAGCAAACTGATATGTGGTAGAGCTAATGTGAATCAAAGCAGCTTTCTCAGTCTGCATAGAACAACATTTTTAAATGTGGACTATTCCAGCAATCACATTATTCTTCCAACACCATAGTTTTTTGCATGCTATGATTAATGACAAATTTGTGAATTATTCTTAGTTATTAAGTCTAGGTTGTCATCAATAGGGTAAAAAATAGCAAAATATGTATGAACATTAAGGCTATAATAAGAATAACAGACTGACAAGGTCAGAAGCAACACAAAATGATATACACATAACATTATGCTGAAAACCACATATTTCTTTTCATAGTGTCTATTATGAGCATTAACTTTTTTTCAGATAGTTTTTCAAAAATAACCAGGTCTGCAGAAATTCCATACAACCAGCACATTCTTTGTTGATTACACCTACATTCACCCATGTTATCTGTTAGCTGTCATCTGTACCTCTTCTACTTCTTCCTATTATTAGACTGGCTAAAAGGAGGAAAGTGTCTGCCTGTCCCAGGTATTCAAATACATAACCACACGCATTAAATTCTGTGGAAATAAAAGACACAGAATCTCTTTCTCCCAGCTTAATATCTGAGGCCTTTTCCTGGCTTCCTAACAATCTATTTTCTTTTTGGATCTGAATATATCAGTGGGTTCTTGATTTCATGACAACTTCATATAGCATTTGACTGTAATCTCTAGTATTTCAGATTAAAGAAAAAAGATCTCTTTACACCAATGAAATGTTATTAAGTAAAAACTTCTAACAAAAGCAGTGGCACATTTCAAAACTGTTTCAGAAAAGTCAATTTTAGATCTTTTGAAATAGCAATAAAACTAGATATTGTGTTTAAATTGGTCTTTTATGAAATTATTCTGCTTTCTAATATATCAGAGTGCATTTATCATGAGCAGGTTACATGTTCAGGAGATATAATATCCTAGGATATGGATCTAGCCCATTTATTCAAAATCAAAATAGTCACAACAATATTTTAATAATTTACACAATTCTGAGTATACTGCCCTTGCAATGTAGATGCACTGAAAGTAATTGTTTCTCAATTTCCTAATTAGTTAATGTCTAAGAAGCAGCTAAATCTATGCTATTTTTAACACACGTTACACCCAAATTAATTATAGTTCAGATATATCTCTCTGTCTATCTATCTATCTATCTATCTATCTATCTATCTATCTATCTATCTATCTATCTATCTATCTACCTACCTACCTACCTACCTACCTATCTGGCTCTTGGTAGAATGAGAGTACATACTAGAATGTACTCTCATTCTACCAAGATTAGAAGATTTGAGGGCAGAGATGAGCAAACATCCTCAAGTAGAAACAATTATTGAGGGTAATTTCTACTTTCCAGGGCACTGAAAATACCGATCTTTAGCAATTATTACTTTGTCAAAACACAGTGAGTCATAAAATTAAAGTTTTGGTAGGAGTAACCTCAGTATCATATAGTCCATTAGTTTTCAACATTTGCTGTTTATCAAATTTATCTGGAGCCCTTTAAAAATTAAACCCTGGGTGGGGCCTGGGAATTATTGCTTTTCTAATGCCCTGCAGATGATTCTAATGTGCTCTCTGAATTCAGAACCACTGATCTATCTCAACCACTTATTTTTATAGATGAGGGATGTGAAAAGAAGTGTATCTAGGAAACTTGCTTTAAGTCATGGAGTGAAGAACAAAGCTGGGCTTCACACTTCTACTATTTTTTTTTTAAAGATTAGGGTTTTTATTTTTTATTTTATTTTTTAAAGATTTATTTATCCATACACACAAGCTGGGGTACAGGCCAGAGGCATGGGGTGGCGAGGGGGTTCACCAGAGAGAGTAGGGAGCAGAACAGGTAGATCAGAAGTACACTGCTGAGGGAGCAGCGGGCGAGGCAGGAGAGATCTGCCGCATCATGTGGGATTCTCCCAGGCTGGGCGTTGAACACGCATCGCATGCCGCCGACAGCTCCACAGTGCAGCGCTCAATGCACCACCAGGGAGGCCCTAAATATTTTAATGTGATCTGTTTTAAAACAAAATTTAATAAACTTGTTGTATGAAGTTTATAGGACTATCGGAATGTTGGGCCTATTTACATTCACAAACATTGTGGCAGTAATGACACAGTGTTAACAACATATGACCCATGGATAAGTTAGGTTAAAGAATAGACTGTCTTATGGCTTACGTCCTGTTCTATTTTTTTTAAGTGATATATGACACATTAAAGAAAAACACTGATTTTATACCAATATTTCATTATAGAAAGTACCTCCAATCTCCATAATGGGAGATTTTTAAAATTTATTTACTGTCTGCAGTGATACAAAATTTTAAATTCCAATTCAGAAACATGGTTATGGGTAAAAGTTGCAAGTTCTATTTTCCTTCTGAAAATGATATTCTCTATATTTTGATTCAAAGGAAGTTTTTGATAAGTTAGCATTATACTAATTTTTAGAATGTCTGTAGTTATCATTTTATACTAGTATATATATTTTACTATAAAAACAGAAATACTAGTATAAAATAGTATACTTCATGGATGTGATGAAATTAAGAAGTAGGTACCTTTGCCACCTCAGAACACTTATTATACTCTACGCTGGGTATGTAATCAATAGTGTCTCCTTAACACCTTAACACCAAATTTTCAATTTGTTATGTAGAAATGAACTGGTTCCAGGAATACTCCACACTTAGATCTTCCCTACACTGCTTGGCACCTACTGTTGTCTTTCATCCATACTAGATTATTACTTGATAAATTCACTTCACTTTGTTTATAAAATTTTCTATTCCACACTAGAATATTAGTACTTTTGAGAATTGTATCTTATTTGATTTTGTATATCTGGCATGCTCTTCTCATTTAGTAGGACTTTGATGATTTTTTTTACAGTTAATTTCACAATTATTTACATTTCAAGGGATGACTTTTAATACTGCAAGGTCCAAACACAGTATTAGCTCTAATTCATTTGCTCTCCTTCACCACATAATAAATGATGCAATCTGAAGAGATTCAATGGATTGAAATAGGCTCATTTATTTGCTTTTAGTCTTCAAACATCATTTGATGATGAATTTTGAAAGACTCAACATCCTGCAGTGTTTATATACAATCCAGCAGTGAAGGCTGAGTTTTCACTAACCAGTGAGTCACTAAGTTTTTTAGTAAATGCATTTCAAATGACAGATCAAATAGTGGACACACACACAAAAAAAATGAACACAGCTTCTTCTTAGAGAAACTGACAATCTGGTTGGGAAGGGTAGATGTTTTCTACCTTATTAGTTCTACAAATTATTCCAGAAAATGATGTGAATTCTACTCTGCTAATCCAAGATATCACCCTTCTCAACTAGAGAAATCTTATTGTGTTTGTTTCCATGCATGCCACCTTCTCTCAAGTTCAATTTCAACACAGCAGCCAGAAAGATCCTGTTGATACATACATCAAATCAAGTCACTCTATTAAAACTGTCAATATTTTTTTCCAGTCTCACAGTAAAGACAAAGCCCTTACAGTGGCATATAAGGACCTATACAGTCTGGTCAGTCATTGTGTCTCTGCCTTTACATCTTAACATGCTTGCCTTTGCCCATCATTTTCAACTAGACTACATTCTTAATTGTCTCACCTCAACACAGAATGCACTCCTCAAAGACATTCACCTTGATCATTCCCTCATATCATGTTGATTTCCATTCTTACATCATCCTACCAGAGATGTCACCGACTACACAATGTAAGTTAGTAACTCCCTATTTATAGGGTAAAAGTGGGCACACATTCTATATAAATTTTCTCATTCAGAGGTAGAATTTATTTCCTTTTCTTTTGAATCCTGGTAAGCCTTGTGACATGCTTAGATAAGAAGAATGTAGCTGAAGTGATCTATGACTTCTGAGCCTAAGACTCAAGTGGTCTTCCAGTTTACACTCTCATCATCTTAAAAATTCTGCTGTCATATAAAGTAGCCCAGTGTGGCCTTATTGAGGATGAGTGATGTGCAACAATGACCATATATTAGGTCACATTAGATTAGCCTATCCCAGGCTGAACTGCAAGATGACTACAGCTTCATGAATGATACCAGATGAGCCAAACAAAAGAACCAATGAGCTAAACTCAAGCAAATAGCTAACTAGAGTATTACAAGCAAATGAAATAATTATTTTTATTAACTAAGAGCCAAAGTGATTTGTTCTATAATAGCTGAAACTCTACCCAATAATTACATACACTTACCCGTAAGTGTTTGTGCCAAAGCACTCATCAGATATATATCTATATATACACATGCAGATATATCTATACATACATACATATATATGTGTGTGTGTGTGTGAATGTCTATCTGTCTGTCTGTCTATCTATTGATCTAATCTATCTATTTAATCTATATGTATAATTTTTTTCACCTGTCTTTGCTTACTAGAATGTAAGCATCTTAAGGGCAAGGTTATTTATATGTCTACTTCACTATTTCCAGTTCTCAAAATATTCCTGACACATATTTGGTATCCAACAAATATTTGCTCAATGAAAACCTGCTATAGATTTTAAACTGATATTCTTGGATTTCCCTGCACCATCAATTTATTTGTACATTTAACAAGTATTTTAGTCAGCATCTAATATGGTACAGACACTATGTTAGGTTATTTTGGAAATAGTAGATTTCTACTTTGCCTTTTGGAGCTTGAGATCTTCAATGAAGTTAGTTACCTTGTAGTGTAGTATCACTGTCTCTATATATTAAAGGTGAAGTACCACTGTCTTCATACATTAAAACTAAGAATATGTTACTCTTTGGGTCACTGAACATTACTTATATGACTGGTGGTACCAGTTTTATTGCCAGTGGTTTAATTTTTTTTATTGTGCTAGAGCATTTAATAAATATGTAAATGTGTAATATAGTATTTTGAATATAGGCATAATGTCATATAGCAATTTCTAGGACTTATTCATCTTGAAAAAATGAATCTTTGTCCCTGTTGAATAAAACCTACCTATATTTCTATACTCCCAAACCCTGACAACCACCATTCCAAAAGTTCAGAAAAACAAAAGCAAACACAGAAAGTGGGCTCTATCAAACTCAAGTGCTTACACATAGCAATGGGTAGAAATACCAGAGTAAAATGGTAACCTAAGGAATGGGAGAAAATAATTTCAAATCAAATAGCTGATAAGGGGTTAAAATACTCTATCTATCTCGATATATTCATATATGGAATTCCTAAGACACCATAACAACAACAACAACAAAAAAACCTGATTAAAAAATAGGCTAAATTTTTTTTTGCTGTTTTTTAAATTATAAATAGTGATAATATAAAAAGAGTATGGGAAGGAGTAACATTAAGGAAGCCAATCTCTGGGTTATAAATATGTATAAATATCTTCATCATGATTTATTAATAATTAAAGGTTAAAATATGCTAGCTGCCATCATTATTTAGTCAATAGGCAAATAATAATAATCACCCTAATGAAAATAACATCTTTTACTGGGTAGCTACCAAATGTTAGGTATGGTAGATACTTTAAATACATTTAAGAATTATCCTAAAATGATATATCATGATAGCTATTACTGTTGTTTTCCTAGATAGAAAAATTGAGACAAATTAGTATTAATGCCTCTCTCCAGATCATAAGCACTCTAGTGCTCCAGGAGCCTGAAGTTGGAAGTTGCCTAAATATGCAAGTAGTAGACTACCTATCTTTGGATTCATTATTAGAGGTTTAAGACATAAATGGAATCAAGAAATTATGAATTTACTATAGTCATCTAGGTGGTAAAATACTATGCCAAGAATTGAGCCTAAGTTGGGATGACTTCAAAGTAGAATCCCCTCTTGTGCCATCAGTGAGGGGTAGATGCAATGAGAGGCCGCAGCAAGAGCTAGGAACATATGGGGGAGCACTCAGGCAGGATGTCAGTTTGGAGAATTCAAATCTCACAGAAAAGTCGGAAGGATTTCCTGAAAAAGTGATTGGTCAAAGGTCAAATTTTTAAGATAATAAGAAGGGGTAACTTGGAAATGGGTTTGTAGACACAAAGTAGGACATTGAGAACTTTTGAAAGAACAGTTTAGGTAAAGGGCTCAAATGAAAACTTTATTTCTAAAAGTTAAAAATGAAACTTGTGATAAAGAATTTAGCAACAGAAGGAAAATATTTTATGTGAGTCAGATATCAGAGAAAAATAAATTTTTTGTCATTTATGTTTTCATTTTAATATGGGAATCAATCTCCTAACACCTTCCAATGCAGATCCAAATAGTCCACACAGACAGATTATGACAGGAGATAGCAATGATGAGACAGACGTTCTACAGTTTGATTCCAGTTATTAATGGCACTAATATTATAAAGGAGAGGGAAAAAAATATCCTACTAAAACTCCAGGGTGGGGGGGGGGAAAGTATCATTCCTTTCAAGAAAATCAATGAATACAGTTTCACTTAGACAATTGTCTTTTTTTCCTCAGAAATTTTCCAAAAAAATTTGTTTAAACCATTAAAATATGCGAGTAGAATCTGATGTGGGCAGAAAAAATGACAGTTTGAAGATATGGAAATAGAATTCTGAATGGAACTGAGTAAGACTGCTATAATATACTTTGTTAAATGATGAATTTTATATGACATATTTAATAATACAGCAAAATACAATTAGTTTTATAAATACCTAGATAAGGAAGATAACCAATTGACACTTTGGTGTAAGTAGAGACATGTCTTAACTCTTTTTTCTCTCATTTCATGTCATAAGACTTTTAAATGCCTAGAATACTGTTAGTCTCAAAATCACAAATAATTCAATCTATTTGGGTTTTCTCTCTCAATAAAACAATCTGTGCTGTAACCAATGTATAGTCTAATATAATTTGCAACAAATGAGATATACGACCCAGAAAAAGTGAAGATTATTAAAATAAAATAGAGCAAATTTAAATATGTTACTTTCCACACTAACACTCTGATAATCCAGATAGAAAACGAGATCATTGTAAAATTTATAAAACAACTATGTGCATCCACATGTTCACCAATTTAAAATTAGCACACTAATTTTCTAATTTTAATGGCTTTTTGTGTCATATTCCTTTTGTATAGGATTAATCTCAGATACAGACAGAAAAAAGGCTGGAAATATATTGACAACACAATTAATAGAAGTTGTTTCAAACTATTGAATTACAGTTATTATTTTTGCTTCTTTATCTCTTTTCTATTTTCTCCATGGGATTGTACAACCTCTGTAAGCAGAAAAAATTCTTTTGAGATTCACAAGGAAAGTTATAACAAAAGTGTGAGATTAGTTCTTTTATACTCCATTTGTAGGACATTAATATTTCTTCTTCAGTACTTTTATAATTTGAACCAAAATAGTCCCCACCCCAGAAAACTAAAAGAGATGAAGATAGCTTTCAAAATATTTATGTATTAATATGTGATTTAAGAACATAGGAGAGTTTCACATTCAAATGAATTCTCCAAGTCTTTTATGGTTGGATATCAAAAGTCACCTTGTAGCATATATATATTTTCTGGTAAACTATATTTTAGTGCATCCTGGTGCACTGAATTAATATTGGTTAGAGTCAGATTATGTTTATTTTTATTACTTTTCACTATTTACTAAGGCTAAACAATCTTATGTAAATTTTATAAAAGTTATAAAAATATTTACCCAGATTTATAATAAAGCAGACTTTGCAAATTGATATTAAACCACTGTCTTACAATTGTCAGATTAAGCTTTAATCATTATTTTTTAGAAGATCCAGTAAAAAAACAACTTAAAAGACAGTATTTAGTCCTAGACCTGTAAATGATAAACTGTTTCTTTTGAAAATATATACTACACATCTTGAGAAGACATGGGGAGAGTTGTGTATCCTTATATAGTTTCTAAGTCAAATCACTATATTAAACATTATCTACCAAAAATATTTCATATAACACAAAACTTACATATATAATTCACAACAGTTTTCTAGAGGCTAAAAACCCTGACACGAAAATTTTAATAGCAGAATCACGGAGGAAGCATTTTATGCAGCAATTTGTACTATGCAACATTTTTTCCTGTTCTTTTGAGATTACAGATATGCAATGATTTGCCTATAAACTCATCTAGTCAGTTTTTGGTATGGAGTGACAAGTTAGCTGCTTTCTAAGTCAAAAATTTGAATACACACCTGCAGTGTTAATCTGCATTGGAAGAATGGTTCTCAACAATATAGTGTTGAGACATGAAACTGAGTTGAAGCTTAATTTACTAAAAATTTAGATGTATTGTTTTGGGATACAGCTATGAATGTGTGATTTTTTTCATAACAGAATTATCAGTTTCAAGAAACAGAAATTTTAAATCTTGAGCTAATCATATTTTTTTAAAATAGGATTCATTATTGCTTACATAGAAAGTGCAAAAATGAACATTTACTGGGCACTTATGTGGTTTAAATGACTTTGAGTGACATGAGATTCTTAGAACTCTGAAAAATGCAGCCCTGAGTGTTAGGGACTGTTTCTCTGTTCATGTCCTCACTGTATTATGTGCAATTTAGGAACCTGGGTATTAGTAGAGAGGAAATAGAAATGATTAGAGTAGCAGAACAAAGTACTCCTTTATACAGATACATAAAATGAAATAGAGTAGTCTGTATATAAAAAGCTGGATCCAATTAAAATATAAACTAAGAAAATAATCTGTTCCTACCAATCAAGGGGTTCATTGTCACATTTATTCAACTAACATACTAATTTTCACCAGCCCCAATATCACTCATTTGCAACTATTGAATTCTTTAAAAACTAATCAATATCCCAGCACTGCAGTGTTTGTTTAAAGTGAAAAAATGCTTTCAAAAAGTGCCACAATGCAAACGTACCTACTGATGACAGAGACAGGCACATGCACCAAATCAAACTTTATAATGACTTCAGTAAATAGAGAATTTTCTTGTCACCTTTTTTTCCCCATCAAATTAAAATTAGAATTTGAATTTGCTTGTAATTAATTCCAAAAGAGCTTGTTAGTTTTCCTCCTTTTTGTGTCATCTAGAGAAGCTAGGGGATAAACAAGTATCTTTATACTTGTTTGTAGTTTATCTTATCTTTAATGTAGTTTTATTTCTTTAAGTCACAGATGTAACAATGGGAAACTTGGATTCTAGTTTCAGCCTAATGTCCCAGCTTCCAAAAGGCAGGTTAAACATTTCTGGTCCACCCCATTATTCTTCAGAATTTACAGTCATGTAAATTCCCTACACAATTGTTTTTCCTTTGCTAACCTGTCTGATGCAGTTTTGATTACTTGCCCAATAAGGGATGATTCCTTTTGCACCCTGACACTCCATCCTGTAGCTTTGAGGAAACTTGAAGATAGGTCTCTTTTATAGAAAAGAATAAATTATCCACCCCCACAAGATGAGTTATTAGGTAAGTGAAAGCAGAAAAACTGCTATTCCTGACAAGAGTTTATAAAAGAAAGCACTTCTAAGATGCCAGAAAATCTTGTTCAAGCCACCTGGCCAAACTACGTATTTTTGACTACAACTTAACCAGAGAGTAACAAATGAAAAGCAATGGAAGCCTGTGTTTAATAACTCAATGAGAGCACATGCAGAAAAAATAAAGCAGCAGAGGTGTCTTTAAAATAATTATGTAACATGGCTTTTTAAATTCAATGCTTAATGATATTTAATGCTTAAATTGATTTTTAAATTCTGATATAGGATTTGAAAGGACTCTACTCTAGGAATTTTGGGGGGTAGATATTAAGGTTTTGTGGGTGTTTAGAGAATATAAACTGTTCCTCGACCTCAACATTTGTAAATTCATTGTAAAGGTTTTAGTGCCGATTTTTGTGTTTGACACAGTACTAGGTATTTCAAAGATTAAAAGATAGTCCCTGGCCTCAAGTAGAATGGTCATAAATATATAGTTTGTTCATAGCTACAAAAGATTCAGAAAATGACAAAACCTATAATCAAGTAGAAATTGTTGGGGTGTGGCTCTGGGACAAGGGAAGTGCTTGAGTCCATTTCGCAATAACTTGATATTGAAAAAAATATGTGCTGCTGTCTGTTTAAATAACTGTGCGGTCTACCTACCTATCACGCTCTGGTAGTATGGCTGCTTAATACATTAATAAGGCAATTGGTGAAAATTCATGGTTGAAGGATAGCACTGAAAACCTCCATGGCATAATTAACATTTTAATGAGCAGTCAAGGCTTTTCCTGTTTCAGATCTCAACAGTGTGTCTCCTGAGTGGATTTCAATCTGTTGAGCTGAGAGAATGAGGTGATTGTATCTTAGTCATTTTAAACAAAAGTAGATCACATAAGCCACTGTTCAGCTTATTGCTGTTGTCTCCCCTGTTAGCAGAGCTCCCCTACTCCAATGTGCCTTGTCAGAGTCCAACAGCTGGTTTTTAGCTCTGGTTTCTTTTTTAGCAAGTACAAAAACTGTACTCACAATCCAGGAGTGACTAATTTTCAGTAGCTGACCGACTAATTGCAAGTTCCCCTCATTTGCAAGGTGCAGTGGGCTAACTGCTATTTGGGGACACAATCATCTGCAGAGGAAGCATTGGGTAATGCTTATAATTTAATTATTTGCAAATCAAACTTTGCCTAATACACCAAAGGCACTAAACCTCTCCATAGTAGACAAGTTTGAAGGTCACTAAAAAGCTATTTGTGTTGAGATTTCAAAAAATAAAAATATTTTAAAAATATTCTTTTTAAAAAAATTTTGGTATTTATATGTTTTTTTACTTCATTGATCATTTTGTACAATGTTTGCTTTCTTTTCCCAGGTGTAGTGTTCTTTCAAGAACATTAAAAACCTATCTCCTTATTTTTATTATTAGGCCAAACCCCCCCCCCCAAAAAATCAGAAAAATTCCTGTGGGAAAGTTCAAATACCTTAAAAATGAAGCTTATAATAGGAAAGCCTAGTTTGTCATAATTAATACAGCAGAAAACCTGGGATGTTTTTCTCATCTTTGTATCTCATTTCTGACTACTGCAGATCTATTACTATAAAGTATCACATGTATATAGCACAACATATATTATAGTATTCTCATTAGGTAAAGACTGCAGGATCTCAGAGAATTTTGACATTTATTCCTTAGTGACAAGAAAGCATTGCTCAAGTTATCCCTAAAGATGTGGGCATTAATAATCCATGCAGATATTGAAGTAGTTCAACCACTACTTTAAATTTTGCTTATCAATTCGCTCATAAAGCCAAGGACACCGTGTGCATTTACCCATCGGTTATATAATGTTTTAGCAAAGTTCTAGACTCCAGTTGTGTTCATTGTGTCCTTCAGTTTTCCTGTTTCTCTCTTAACCACAGTCAAGATTTATTTTTTTAAGTTAAAACATAGAAAAGTCTGTCATATTTAGTCTATTTTATGAAGAATAGTTGTTACACGGTATCTGCCACTGAAGTAAATTTTATCTGGAGAACTGTACTCTGAGTCCTCTAAAGAGCATCAGACATCAACATGATGTTCCACAATATAAGCAGCCAATTTTTGTAGTTAAATATCTGGGATACATAGAAACCTCAGTTAATCAACAATTTTTGTACTGAGGATAGATTTGGGGAGACTGATATAAAGATCATTTATTCTCAGAGTGACACCTAAAATTTAATTTGCAAAATTTCCAACTGCACAATTTTTTAAGATAAAGAAATAGTGTTACCTTTGTTCAACTTTCTCTAATTCAGGACACTAAATGTCCCTGAGTTTAACTGTGGTCATTAGCAGGGCCAGATACAAGATCAAAAACAATCCTGGAAAGTGGCATTTCCAAAGCTGTCATATCCCGTAGTGACAGTTTTATAGTACTAAGATGGCTTCTGGACCTTAACATGTGAGGCAAATGCTGATAGAAATCCATGGCACCTCCAAGTGAGAGTGATGCTATTCCATGGTAAGTGAAGCTTTGGGAAAATATTTAAGAACTCAGTAGATGTACAGAAAATCCATGGAGCTGACCTCACAAATCCTCACTGGTTCCAATTCCCTTCCCTTTCTGAGCAGTCTTTGCCTAATTAGACTCCTTTGGCTACCAGTTCACTGACCAAAGTCTCCTATGAAGGCAGAGAAAGTGAGTCTCTACGGAAAGTAAAGTATAAAAACCAGTAGGAAGAGGGAGAATTCGCTTTTGGTGTTCCCCTGTCTGTATTCCAGTAGTTCAGTATTCATATTCTGAATATGAATATCCATAAGGTAATTTATTCATATCTTTGCGAATTAGATTTCCTTTTAGATCAAATGACAAGACAGACAAGACCACTGTTCCCTGTTTCCCAGCTTCTCTTCTTTTCCTCCCCATTCCCTGAGAGCCAAAGTATAGACTGAAGGATTTATATATTCACACCAGAAAATAAACTGCCAGGGTTGCAGTTTATATAGATTCCTAATGTGAATGGGATTTTATAGATGGAAAATATTACTAATGAATTCTAAGTTTGAACTGTTACTTAAAATATGAGTAGTTCCTTTGGTACTATATTCAGTGCTGACATTAATGAGTTCAAATATTCAAGTTTAAGTTCTTTATGGCGTACTTTGGACAAAAGTTTTCATATTAATAAAACTATGACTACTTTCTTTTGCAATGTAAGGCTTTAAGGGCTTTTTTTTTTCAGGTAGAGATAAGGATTTTCTATGACCCCCTAAAGATACTACTGATGTGAAATGCAAAAAGAAGTATCTCAAGACCATCTCCTATATAACAAAGGGTCTTCCATTCTTATGTAAGTCATATACACCAAGTCAAATTCCCTTTTATATCATAACCTTTTCATTTTTTATAAACTAATTACCTATCTAGCTCCACAGGGGTTAGGAAAAAAACATAGTCACATTATTTTTAATTCTGCCAGATTTAAATCTTGCTCTCAGATATACTCAGGAAGGACACAGAATGAGAGCTCTTCGACTTGACAGCCAAGAGAAGCCAATCAGGGTTTTCAATCATCTTAGCAGCACATAGGAAAGATCATGTGAACACCAAATCATCTATCTTCTGCTGCATCTTTCAGCCAAATTGAAGTCCCTGTGGGACCAGAGTTGAAATTGCTTCAGTGCCAGGACACAGGCTGAAACCCTACCTCCCTTCCCATGCAGCTCGGCCACCCCCAACAAAGCACTGCATTCCTGCTGTATCACGTAGCCTTCCCTACCAGCCATGTTACTGGACTATAGATAATTTATAACTGCAACACTCAGGAATAAGGGACAGGAAAAGGAGGTGCTCCAGGCTGGGTTTTGCCAGTTTTATTCTATGCACTACTGATACATAAAAATCGTTTCTTCCCCATAAAGTTTTAATTGCAATCATTGTGCAGATGTGTCTTAGGGACTTGAGGTAAAGAAACCAGCCACTAGGCCAGAGCCCACCCTCAGCACAAGTGCTGATAAGTCCCCTTGTTTCTTAGTGACCGCTGCCAGGACAACCTTCAAGGGTCTTATCTATGCTAGGCAGGACCACCCTGCTGCCATTTCCACAGACATCTTTAGTGAGTCCCCTTCAGAACGCCACAGCTGAACCCCCCCCCCCACCACACACACACACTCAGGACTCAGAAACTGAGGGTTCCCATTTCTCACTGTCATTCAATTGGACTGGATTAAGATCGGCAGAAGGGTTTGATGATTTGCACATCCCTATTAGTTTAGGAATAAAGATCAAGCCCGTTGAAATTATTTTTTTTTCCATTTTCCTCAAAAACCTCTTTTACAGTTTCAGGACAAGATTGCTGGTGGAAACAAGGCAAGCAGCTCTGTGCTTTCTTCATCTCCAAATCTAAGGCATGCACTTTCTGTTCAGACAGCTAATCTTATCACCCCACTGAAGACCCCATATAACATCAAAGCTACTAGGATCCCCTGGCCCTGGAAGCTAATTACTACCAGTCAGCAAAACAGGCACAGGTTTTTTCCAGTTATTCTGCAGTAATGCTGCCTTGGGACTCTGAGTACCATCTAGACATCTCTGGGCTATTTTTCTGTTTCTGCACAACTGACACTCACAGGGCTTTATTTAATTTGTTCTTGAAATAGCCTCACTCAAGAGATTCTATATTCCATCGTTTTCTTTGCTCTGGTCTTCCACAGTAGATTCTATGGTTCTGGACTTTTACCTAGTTCTAGCTTTACCCAACAGAATTGCATGTATTGCATAGTTCAGCCCTGCATGTGGGCTCTCCTTTGTCTGGCCACCAGGCATCAGGAACACTTACTGATAATCCAGCCAGGCTCTCTGGGTGACTCCTTCAACAAGGTAACCCCTTCAAAAAGCAAATGGCCAACAGATACATGAAAAAATGCTCAACATCACTTATAATCAAGGAAATGCAAATCAAAACCACTATGAGATACCACCTCACACCTGAGAGGATGGCACACATTAAAAATACAGGCAACAACAAATGCTGGAAAAGATGTGGAGAAAAAGGAACTCTTCTACACTGCTGGTGGGAATGTGAACTGGT
>PVIJ01007427.1:15977-82672 GCA_004024925.1 Scalopus aquaticus | reverse complement strand
TGTACAGAAGCTTTTTATTTTGATGTAATCCCATCTGTTTATCTTGTCTTTCACTTCCTTCGCTTTGAGGGATGTGTCTTTCAAGATTTTGCTGAGATGTATGTCTTGTAGAGTTTTGCCTATATTTTCTTCTATACATTTTATGGTTTCAGGTCTTACATCCAGGTCTTTTATCCATTTTGAGTTGACTTTTGTGCAGAGTGTGAGGTAGTAGTCTAGCTTCATTTTTTTTGCATGTGGCTGTCCAGTTTTCCCAGCACCATTTATTGAATAGACTGTCCTTGTTCCACTGCATTTTCTTTGCTCCTTTGTCAAAGATTAGCTGTTCATAGATATGTTATTGCCACACATTTTAAAGCAAGAAGCAATGAATTACAATTTGATGGGGTTATTCTGAATATTATATCTTCACCTTAGAAGATGTTTGGGTCAAAAGATTGAAGACTTTCTAATAACCAGAAAGTAATTTACACAGATGTCAAAAAGTACTTGGGAATATCATATTCATATTATTCCTTTTTAAAAAATACAATGAACTGTTTGAATGATGGAATTAACACTTCAAGATGTTCTACATGAGTCCAAAAAAGAAAGTTTTCTTTATATTTCAGCATGTTTTCTTAAGCAGTAAATGACCAGTTTGGGTAAAGATAAGACAGGGAATTATAAGACTGCTTTAAAAACCTTTGTTTATAGTGGATTTTTATTTTTTTTACTTTTACAGATCAGTAAATTAATAAAATAGGAAATATTACTCTAGTGCTTTACTACCTCTTCAACATGAGCTTGCATTCATTTGGACCTAATTAAGTCCTGGACACTAGTTCAAACATCTGTATATGAAATCTTCAGAGATGGAAGATAGGTTATGCTTATTAACAAACTGTTTTCTTCTTAGACTGTAACATAAAACTTTTTTATTTTAGAAAGAAAATGAGTTTACAAATGCAGTTAGTTTTTCTTCCTACTTGTCTGTTGAGTCACATTTTAAAAGAATAAAATCGGCTACTTATTTCCCAGGAGATTTACTGTATAGTGTATATGGAAAAGGAATAAAAGTAATATTTTTATCAAATTTGCATTTTACAACTAAAATGAAAGGGCAAATGCACTTAATAATTCATACTATATTCATCTTATATCTTAATTCATATTATATCGCCTAATGTTCCACAATATTTAACTTAGAACGGAAGTGTCTTTTCATTTCAGATATTTTTAAAGAGAAGCAAAATTTTATGTGCTGTGAATGAAATGAACACTTTCCTTTAAATTTTAAAGATGACAAGAAATTTATGGAATAATTTTTCTTTTATTTCTAGCATTTAAAATGCCCAGGTGTAAACACATTTATTGACCTGAGCCTTTTTTTGCTACTAAAATAGGGCAAATATTTTCTAATTTTTTTCCCCCGAGAAATAATTTATTCTAATAGTACAGGGAAAAGAGGGTTAGGGCATATTTTTACTCAGTAACAGAAATTGAACAATATTAAATTTTTTATTTGACTATATAAAATCAACATGTAAGTGCTATTAAGAAAATGTAAACATTTTCCCTAAAATATTTCTGCCTTATATAAGGCAACTGTATCAGTGAAATCATAACTGCAATCCTCTTACTCTGCTGATTTTGATAACAGTTCTAGGAATAGACACTCCAGCTTTACATTATGTTGTTCAAATTCTTCATTATAACTCTATTTTTTAAAACAATCTTTGAGTATCTATAGAAACCTGGACAAGGGGCCCTTAAAATATATGTTCTCTACACTTAGAATCTTCTTTTTCTTAGGGTATCTTGGACAAGTCATCCAACTACTGCGAGTTAACTGCTGAGATAGTATAAACATTAAGATAATATTTATCACAGTACATTTAAAATAAGACTACCCAAGTATTAGCATACTACTTTTTATTATTTTTTCTCTTGGATATTTCAAATAAGGTACTCATTGAATTTTATAAAATTTTATGTAAAAATTACTTTTGTTCTGTTTTCTGCTTTCCAATGATTAATTCTAAAGTGTGTGATGTTTGGGTTTAACTGGATATTATTACATTATATTTAAAAAGCAGAGAATAGCATGGTTTCTAGGTAAACTACAAACTTACAAATATTAAATTAGGCCATGTTGAGTTATTGCTATTTGGTCAATTTTGTTCTGAAAATAGTAATTTCATATGGCTCAAGCTCTGGTACTATCTCGACTAAATGATTTCAATCTTGGGAGAAGCAGAATAACTTTTCATAACAGTCTTCCTCTTCTAGAAATGTCCTACACTAGATACTTCATTCATGACAGGTAACATTTTAGTCAACCTTGGGAAGCTCCTGGTAAATTTTAACATACTACCTAATTTTTTAGCAAAAGTATCAAAATCATTCCCTTTAAAATGGTTTCCAGTGACTTCTGTAAAACTTTAAAATTAGATTAGCCATAAGTTATAAAATATGTGTAAATATCTTGAGTTTTACACACTAAAGAAAATGAAAAGTTGAGTTCTTAAGAACTGAAAGATCCTTTAATATTTAACACACTTTTACTTTCACAATATTTGTTACATGTGAAGTGGTCCTATTGAGTTAAAGAAAACATGAAATATGTATTACTTTGATATAAGATTTAATTTCTCCTTAAGTATAATAAGATATATGCAATGGATAGGTCACATGAACTTTTTTTTAGTTGATATAAATCTAATTTAAGTACTAAATTTAGGATTTCTTTCTACAATATTGTTTTCTTTGTTATACTTTAGTGCAATTTCTCCCTAATTTAACCATAAAACATGTTTTCTTTATCTCAGATACGTTAAATAGATTTTATTTTGACTGAGATTCTAAGTATAGAGGTAAGTAAAGTGATCAGTATTTGAATAATCTTTGTAATAAAATAATTTTTGAAAAAGCTATACATCAAATTCTGCTAGTTCTCTTAAAGGAAGGGTCATTAGTGTTCTTCCGTGGAAGTTCACTTATTCTCCATTTGAAAGCTGGCGAATCTTGGACACTTTATGGCATATTTTCTGCTAGTAGGGCATAGGTGGAGGATGTCTCCTATTCATTGTTCATAAGTAAAATCTTTCATGAGTACTCTGTAAATCCCCATAACCATTAGAAGTGGTGATAGATTGGATAAGTAAGTAGGGATGTGTTTAAGTTTATTCTCTCAATTCTAATTCACATGCTTCCTGCTATTTTCTAAAATATGATAACTGCTTATAAAGTAAGCACTACTGACCTAAGTAGCCAGCTTTTGTGAGAGAGTTCTGTAGTAGTGATTAAGATTGGCTGGCAGAGTATATGGTATGATATGTTATCTTTAATTCCTTATCACGATATGTTCAGTTATCAGTAAACAATGAAACAAAAGTAAGCACAAACACTGTCGACTGTGCTTGACACAGATTTATGGTCAGTGTTAAATGTGGTGGTCCTAATGTAAGTCTAGTCACTCAAACAAACATAGACGTTTTAACTTTGAAAGTTTACATGTAGGGAAGAATTGAAACTATAAAGCAAAATAAAATCCTTGCAACAGTCTCTCATGGAAAGAGAGCTTGAAAATATATGCAATATAGTTTGAGTGATTCAATGTATATTTGAATATGTTTGACTAATAGCTATTAAATCCAATTAGGTCCATTAAACACTAAGACAATCTTCCATAAAATGTTCCTCCCTCCCTCCAGAACATTTTGAACTACATTCCACAACTTTCTTAAAGACAAAATTGGTACCTGTTTGAAACAAAAACAGTCTCCAACTTATGAAAATAATAACTGAAAATGTATTTAAATAAATAAATAAATATTATTATTTATTCCATTTTCCCATGGAAAGAACAATGTGAGGCAAGTTAAACTTTTCAGCCAGGTTCATAAAGGACTCAGTAATTCCATAATGCATTTGAATCATGTGTTGTACCAAAAATATAGTGAGGTGTTGCTCATAATCATCCTAGAGAAATGGGTTTAGAGTTCCAAGTGTGTTTCCAGGAACATCTGCTTAAAGTTATTTTAGAGATGCCCACCTTTCACTTCTGAATAGTGAAGAGAGAGAAAGAAACTAGACACTCTAGTCTGTTCCCCTCTGTCCTAGGACCAGGATTCCAGCAGGCTGAGGGGGAGTGTCATCTGAGCGGATTTAAAACAACTTGCTGAGGTCACCTGTTAAAAACCATTCTTGAAACTAGCCAGATTTCTTCCCCAAGTGTTTCTTTCCTTGCTTAAGCCTCTCTGAACTTGAACACTTAATTTTCTGTTTGAAATTACTCTTGGTCCTGGCCAGTGTTTCCCTTCAGCTGATGTCACATGATTTCAGTCTCAGTGATCGCTTCCTTTTCCCAGTCCTTGAAGCATCCGCAGACTATTGAGGTTTTCTAAAGGCTGTCACTGCTGACACCAAAAGAAAAATAGAATAAAACAAAGCCCCATCCAGTACCACCATGGGGACCAAATTTTGCTGTACTGGCATTTAATTTTCAAAGGAGTGAAAAGTCTTGAGAAGTAGTGTGAGAAGATGGGAAGACAAGGATAGTAGATAGCAGTTGAATGTTGTGAGACAATAGATTGTTTTTCTTCATTCCTCCCTCCATTGGCTAGTATTAGTACCACTACTACATACCCAACCTTGGAAGGGATGGGTCTCTATGGGAAGCCATCTGTGGTGATAGAGCACTTTTGATGGAGGAGAGGAAGAGTAACAGAAAATGAAGGAGGGAAGTCACAGGAAAGAAGCTGAGAAGGAAGGAAACCCAAGAAAGCCCAAAGGATGACATTCTTTTTGACAAGCTTTTAGTGGAAAATGTAGCAAATAAGTTGACTACTGCTTATATATCTAGATGAAGCCTTTCATGTTGCTAAAGCTGAAAACTGATTGTACAAAAGGGAATTATTTATCTCCAAATTTTAATTTATTCACTGGTGCTAGTCAACTTTCTGATTTTCTTTATATTGAAACAAAGACTTTTTTTCACTCTTTTCTCTTTTCCTAGAAGTATGTAATTAAAATTATGTACAAAGAACGCTGTCATGAGAAATGAAAGTTACTTGTGCATACATTTTATAAACTAGGAACCAAAGAGAATTTTTTTTGTGAAAATGCTTTTTTGAAATAGTTTAAAAACATTCAGTTTAACAGTCTGCACCTTCCTTTCATATGATTATCACTCACAATGTGACTGAAGCTATGGTAGCTGAGTCCCATCTTTGTGAAGGAAGCCTGTGTTATCTAAAAGAAAAATAAAATTTAAAGTATTTTTCATGATTCTGTTTTCATTATTTTCATAATCAAAAGAAAGCAAGAGTGTGATCTTCATAGGTGTCATGGTCATCATAGTAATGTTGATTCTGAGACCCACTTCATGTACACGCAGGATTAGGTCACCAGAACTAAGAACCAGGGTTTTCTGCAAACCAAGAGCTTTTCCCTAACTTGACAATGTCCTCAGGTAAGGTTGAATGGACTGTTTTCTACCTTACACTAAAGCAAATATACTGCTTTACCTTTACACTGTGGCATGCCAATTTTAGCACCTCTCTCTGTTGCTGCTCAAAACCAAAATTGTATTTGAATGCATAAGTATCTACACAGAGAAAGCAGAATTTGATAGAATAAAAGCTATTCTTTTTTAACTCAGGAGTCATTGTTTATTGAAACACCAAGCAGAAAAGAAAAAGAAAAAAATACCCAGAGAATGGTTAAAAATGCAAGGGCTATCAGAAGTCCATGTCTAAATTCTAGTATAATGTATAATAATCATCTTTAAGTTAACAAGTTTTAAATAAACTCAGGTTAGCAGATGACAGGATAAAATGAAAATAGAAACAGGCAAAGAAAATTATTTTATACTGTGACTGAATCTGACAATAGGTGAAAACTCAAGAAAAGTCTGTTCCAAGTCAGTATTCTTTTTAAAATTGGAGTTAATATAGTGCCCTTCCTTTTACTCTAGTACATAGATTTTTTTTTTTTTCCAATGTAAGTCTTCTGAGAGACCACCTTTTTGAACTGGGTAAGATACGCATTAGATGTAACCTGGATTTGCATACAAGGGGGCCTGTCAGTTAAGCTAGTTTTCTTTATGAATAAGAACTCAGAGAGTTGCTGGATGGCAGTGTAGGATCACTGAACCACCTGTAGTTCCATGCCTTAGTTATCAGTGAAATGAGAACTCACTTTCAGGGTACTGAATCAGTGCCTTGATTTTTTTAGTCCAACTTCCTTTCTCAAATCTTACTTAGCACATTTATAAAACTGGTTTCAATCTTGGGCCTATTTTATTTTGGTAGTTTCATTTTTCTTCCTATAAGACGTCCATGCATCCCTTTACAAAAATCCTTTCTAATACTATTCTATTCCAACCACATTACCAGTCCAATTAAATAGTTCCATAGTGATTGGTAGACCTTCTCTGCCTTTGACTCCCTCTAAATTCCAATTTTGTTGCTTTACACATTAATAATATTATTAAAAATATGCATCCTAAATGAGAAATAGATTCCAAAGGACAGTTTATATAAAATCAGTCTATCCTAAATATGAAAATATATCTTGGCATGATTTCCAATATAAAGCAATAAAACAAAAACTCTCATAATTTTATCCATATCATGTCTGAATGACCATTGAAAACTAACAAATTGAATCTAATCCCTTGTTTGGTAGATTGGACACCAAAAACAAATGAGAAATAAATACCACAAACCAAGTATTTCAATATATTTTTTGTTTGTTTTCTTTAGAGTATACTCTGACAAACCAGTTATTTTGTGCAAATATTGTTGTTCTCATTTATTCACTATCTTCTAATATATGTTAAGTTGTATTAGCAGATCTGCCAGTGTTGATCTTTCTGTTTCCAGCTAATGTATTTTAAACAGAAGTGACACTTTAATTCATTAGTAACTTTAGTCACTAACAAAGGGAAAGGTACATTTATAGTTGCTTTGGTTCTCAAGTTTTTCCACTTGCCGATGTTTTGTTCTTTATAAATACTTTTCATCAAATGGCCACTTTAAAGAATATGGTTAATTAAAGTTTAAGAGTGAGTCTACAAATGTTAATTTGGTTGTATTTTTTATTGAAAAAAATTCAGACGTATACTGAAACCTTGCTCTTACGCTAGTCCTCTGAAATAATTTCCCTTACCATTTCTTGCCTGGTTGTCGAGCTCTGTTTCTCAAATAGTATTTTAATTGCCTGGTAGGTGCCAGTAATAGTTTAGACTGCATATACTTACATTGATTGTATGTGGAAATACATACAATGTTTGTTTATGTAGGTTTGTGTGTGCTTGCACATACATATATGCATAAATATGGAAGTGTAGTTAAATATATGAAACTATGTCAATATTGTGTAGATATATGGAAATATAGGATAAATTTTGCCAAATATTGTCATTATCTTAACTACATTCATATTATACCCTAAACAGAAGTTCAGAGTGAATGAATCATCACAAACTCTGAGTACTGTATAGCTAACAAATGGATTTTTCTTCCAATGATTGCTTTTTCTACTTAAAATTCTTTAAAGTTAGCATTTAAATACTTTATGATAAACTATCATCTTTTGCAATACAATATGAACACTCTAAGTCAAATAACTTGTAGATTTTAGTTGCATATTTGGTAGAAGTGGAATATCTTTATGTGAAAGGTCATGGCTATTTGTAATGGACTTTTTTGTCCAAGTCCAAATCATAATTTAGATATAGCATATTTTATAATACCTAAAACAAACAAACAAAAAATGCCTTTAAAAATAATTACCTAGAAAGAACACAACAGAAATGTAAGGATACCAGAATTGTAAGAATAATATTTGCAAAGGGCAGTAAGTGAAAGACTTTTTAAAAACTCTTCTCTCAGGACATGGCAGGGTTATTTCAATTTCGTTTCATTCTTTAAATGCTGCCAATGGGAGGGAACCTTCTTCCCATGATTTTGTTTTCCCCTTTGAATGATAGTGATGGAGCACTTGCATGTTGTGTTCGGTGCCTTGCATGAGGAAGACATGCAAAGGCAAGGTCTAGTCTGCATGCTGCTTAATGAATGTTTTTCCTTTTCTCTCCCTCCTTGTCATGTGCTTTCAGAAGACAACAATGTGGAAGGTGGGTGCTTTCTACCTTATTTTCCAACTCTCACTTCCTTTTTATTTCTTAGTATTACTAAAGTACATCTCAAATCTAGACGGTAAGTTGAACTTCTTTCTGAGCACTTGATTTCTGGATTGTGTATCACTTTTCATATAGAATACATATATCACTACTCTGTCAGCTCCAAATATGAAACTCCTTTAACTCTAACCCATGATGGACTTCAGCCTCCCATATGAATCTTAAAATATTTACTGCAGTGTTCTCTATGGAAAAATGATACAATCCCATTTCTTTTATTTTGAATGAGAAAGTATTTCTTTGTATTTTTAAAACACAGTGCATGATCCTTCTCCATCTTTTTCTTGATCAAAATGATTTCTGTTGGAAATGTTTAGCATTGAATCATCTCAGGTCCATTGGGTTAGTTTCAAATGATTTGATTTTTTAAAAAAGAATACAAAATAAAATACCGACTATAAGTAAGATGCATAATTTTAGATTAAAACATAATCCATTGGCTCATGGAAATGAAAACACAACACTCAACTTGATTATTGGTAAGTATATTTGTAATATTTTGTGTCTGTTAAGTAAAATTATAGCATCTATTCAAGTTTTTCAAATGTTAAATATATTAAGATATTTTTGGAAAATTATAGTCTTTCCTGTAGAATCCAGTAAGCTAAAACATTTTAATATTCTGATCTTTAAAGAACTGTAACTGTAATAGTCAGTGTGCTCCAAAATAATCTTTAAAGGATAAAAATGCAACAATAACTAGGTAGAACGACTAATTGCAAAAGGGAAGTTAAAGTTTTATCGACTTGCATAGTCAGACCTTAACAGTGCTTGCATAAACAATTTACTAGTATCTATCATGTATGTTAGGAGAAAACATCTTAGCATATTTTATTTTGCTGTGATGTATTAAAATGTAGTCATTCTGTGAAAATAATGTGCATATCTACAGAATGATAGTTTATTAGTAACAGTTTTCATCTCTGGCTACTGATAAATAGCTACTCAACTTGCTGAGATTTGTTGTCTCAAAAAAGAACTATTCATCGTAATACAGAGTTGATCAATGGCAGAGTTCAGCATGTTATTTGTGATTCTTCCATGAACAGTGTAATTGCTTAGGTTTTGAATATTTCTGTTTTTTTTTTTTTTTAGGTAAGACATTAAAATTTCAAAAGAAATCATCAATGATTATTTTTCCAAATGTTCACTCTGTATATGGATTCTGTTTTTCTATACTATAATTTTAATTGCATGTTGAGTAAGCACTTGAAAAAGATTATATTACTCTGCAGGTCTGACATCTTTCAAAATCAGTCTTACTTATGTTGTGCATGTTAATTGAGATTGAAAGATTTTTCTTTAAAAGTATCTTTACCTATTTTGCATTTCCTTAACCATCTTATAAAATATTTCATTTTTTCCCCTTTTCTCTTTAAATCCAGTGCACTCCTCGGGTTCTTAAAATCAACCCATAAGCTCAAATGCTGCTCTCCTAACATACAGTCATCCCATGTAAAATTGGACACGATTTTCAGAGCATAAACCCATAAACTACAATAATAAAGTTTATTCAATCATAATTTTAGCATCTCTATTTATAACTCAGTTTTGACAATATAGTTCATCTTCCTTAGAGGTAGGCAATTTAGCAAGTAGAAGGTGAATGATTACTTTGGAATTTACTAATTTCTGTCCTTATAAAGATGGCATTAAAAATGATCAGAAGTATCTAATATAGATTCTAAATGTTATAACTTATGCAGAGATAATTCCCTTATTTTATTTATTAAACCTTTATTAGAAAATATGTATACTAGTTGTAAAACTGAAATTAAGAGAAAAATTATATAACCTGGACAGATAGCCACTATTCCTAAGCAGATAAAATGTGAACCACCAACAGATTATAAACTTTTTGTTCTGTCTATGATTTTTGTTTGTTAAATCACTTAGAAAATACAAAAAGAGGCTATATATTTCAGAAATAGGGACCTAATATGTTATTTTTAATTCTATAATTTTTGTGATGATTTGTAATCATGCCTGCTCTATCTGGATAGTTCAGTGCCCCTAAAATCTTAAGGAAATAGCACATGTTTTTTTCAATATTGATGCAAGTAATATAGAATGTTGTGTAATAGGAATAAATTCTCAAATATAATTAAGATATATAATATCTCAAATATAAATAAGATAACACTGGGGAATATAAATTTTATTGAAATTTATGTGTACCATATTGCTACAGCATTTTCTAATATCCATGAAATATGCATGGATTAAGCAGTAGCTTTATTTTTCAAATTTAAAATAAAGAACTAAGAATTAGTATCCTTCAGTAAAAAGTACTTTCTTGGTAGTGAAAAAAAAAGAGTAATAGTAATATTCTTTAGAAAAGGAGTGATCTTCAATCTGAAGTTAATTGTCAGGTGAGAGATAATAATTTAAATAAAGGAGATTCAGTATTCTTTTAGCAAGCTCCTTGATGAAATCTCATTATTTATATAAACATATAGATAAATAAATATATACTCTCATTAACTCATAGCTTAGTATTTAAGTAACTTCAATAAAATGTTAAATTTTGTTCTCCTTAGAAAATTATTTGAGTCTGTTTAAAGATGAAACATTTTTTTCTCAAAATCACTATTCCGTAGTAAGTTCTAACCTTACAAGTGCATGTCTAATGATCTTTTTTGTATTGGAACAGACCTAGTCAATTTCTACAAGTGTCAGACAAGGAGACATTTCTGCATTATCATTTCAGTGTGATTAAGGATTTTTTTTCCATTTAATTATGAAACTGTTCATTTTTCGATGAGGGGAAAAAGATCAGACCCAGCCCATGTTTCAGGTATTCCTTTGTGTTTTTGAAAATGTAATTTCATCACTAAAGAATGACAAGCCCTGTGTGGCCATATTCAAAATAGTCTCATCAAAGGGCATGAAGGGCAGATGCAATATTTAAGGGATTGGTTGGATTTTCAGTTATGCTCTTGATTGTTCCAACTGATACAGAGAAGAAATACACACTGCAGCATATGCCAGTGTTTAAATTGCAGTTCTGTAACTCTTTGCCCCAAAGCATTCCAACCAGGGGTTGAAAGAATGCTTTTTGATTTGCCGCTGTGATACAGACATGTCTCATAGGAAACAAGATGTCTGTCACTGAACATTTTTGTCACCGTGACAACCCTGCCTTCCCATGCTCCCTTGTTTATTGCTGACTGTGCTCTTGTTTCCCTTCAAGGTCTGGCGCACCTGATGATGGGCGACCAAGGTATGGGCTCTGTTCCTTTTCCACTCTGCTTTCAGTGTTTTCTTGTTCTGTAGCTGCTTTAAACCATCTCTGCAAAGGAGAGGCAAATGCTTGCAAATTATCTGGCTGCAAATTAAATACATAACTTTTGCTCACATTTTTTCATGTGTTTTTCTCCCCTTTATTCTGTTGGTTTGATTTTGACTTGCTCCTTTGACTTTTATTTCCCTTCATTTTTTGCACTCTAATATATCTGCAAATAAATGAGACCTAACAACTTGTGATTGAAAGTTTCCATACATTTCTCAGCATATGTAGTTTTAAGGGTAGTTATAGTAAAGAAAAACAGAGAACCATCAGAACTTAACCTCAACCAGGGATGTATTCGGTTTAACATACTGTGCCAAAGAGAGTCCATTTTTCATCCATGCATGGCAGTTTGGGGGTATGCAGACATCTCTGGCTTTTGGCTTCTAGAATGCTGAGTATAGTGTTCCACAGAATCAATAATTTTTCTGCCTGTTGTCGTTGTGTATCTTCTTTTTGTGTAATCTTTTAAAGGGAGCATGGGCTTTCCGATTTCCTTGCATGCATTGTCTCAAAAATAAAGGGCAGATTTCACAACATGCACTGATCGTGTCTCCATTTGCTTCAAACTCTTATTTATGCTTTCTTGTCTTGTTTAATTTTCAGAGATCAGTGCATTTACATATACTCATAATTCTTATTGTTGTTTCTCTCTTCTTTATTCTCTTTGTATGGGAACCTTTTCTTCATGGAACCATTTCATCAAATCCATAGGTAAAAGTAAAGGTATTACATTATTTTATTTCTTCTTAATATCATCTGTGTGAATTACAATGTGTCTCAAGTTATGCAAATGTATTTAGACATTTTGGCATTAATAATGGGCACTGGGAGGTAGGTATGAGTGTTAATGAATAGTATATGAATTTAAGGTAAGAAAAATCACTGAAATGTTTCACTCTGTTTTTCTTGCTCTTTCGAGTGATTTTTTTTTTTTTCATGTCAGCTATCTGTATAATTAGAATACTTGGAAACTGGATATAGGCTTCAGTGTCAGTTTTCGCAGTATCATTTAAAGGTAGTTAAGTGATGAGTATAGTCACCATAAATGTATCATCCTCACACATTCAGCTCTGGAGCACACCACCCTAGCCATTCTGCATTGGGATATAAGTCTAAGCATGAGCAGCATTGAACGGAAATGATATTGCTGTGGGCTCATCATCTTGTCAGTTGCTAGATGTCAAATATGCACATTAACGCCATGATAACCTGAAAAGGGAGTATCATGAAAGAAAAAAACAGAGAAGCGAACAAAAAACACATTCTTTCTTTGGTGCTTACTAACTTTAATTTAAGAACATTGTCAACCAGGTGTACATTCCTGCATCACTTGGTAAGTCAGGCATGTGTACTCTTTAACAGCATTGGTGCCAAGTTTAAAAGCATGTTTAATTTGCCAATTAGAACCATCCACAATGTGTTCAGTGTTTTCATTAGAAGGAAAGAGATGATTAGACGCTGTGGTAAATTTGTATTGAAAACCTTAAATCAACCATTTTAAACATTAGTGAATGTGTCCTTGGTCTCTAGTTTTTTGTTGAGCTTTTGTTTGAGGATTGTTCTTTTGTTTGTTTTTGGTTATATTAAATGCAGGAATGTGTCTCATCCTTCAATTCCTTGAATCTTTCTTATGCTCTGAATTTTAATCTGGTGAAGTGGGACCAAATCTCACAGTTCTGCTCCTTTACATTTGTGTCATCTAGCAGGGAAATATTTCTGCTTGAAAAGGCACCTGAACATGAGCCTGGCAATAAGTAAGAAACTATATCAAAGTTTTAAATTCGTAAAGTAGAGCTTTAGAAGTAAATGTTGTTTGAGCATTTTGAGTCAATGAAAAAGAGAACATATGCTATTGCAGTTTGTGTTTTGGTCAATCATTTCCAATAATAAAGTCTCATTTTATGCCTTCTAGCAGCTATGCAAATGACTGTGTGCATTGATTCTTTTCAAGATTTTTGTACCATTTAGATGTTTTTAAACTTCTCTTTTTGAAGTCAAACCCCCATCCATTTCCTCTATGTAAGTGGACATTTCCCACCATATTCTGTAGTGTAGGACTCAGGAAGGCATCGAGGAAACTGTAAATATATTTTATTTCCACTGGCTGGTAAAATATAGGCCTATGTATTTATATAAGTGCATGTATATAATTGTGTAAATGCCTTTGTATACATACACTTTTTAAATAACATACATATATTTGTTCTTTATGTTGTAGAAAAGTAACTTAAAATATTTTCCTAGTTATATAAGCATTTAACTACATACAATACAGTTCATGTTTGTATTCAGCTGATATTTGTTTTGATATAATTAATGTTAAGTGTCACTCAGCTTCATTCAGTTTTACTATGTCAGTCTTAAAATTCGGGGAGGGGGGACATATGTTCAAGCATATTTTTACTTCACCAAATTTTATCAAATTTTGTTCTTCTACCAGTGCAGAAGTAAAGTACAGGATTTGGTTTTTCATTTACATTCTTCTTCTATTAATGGGGTCCAGATGCCTTTTTATATTATTTGTGGATGGAAAATTTTAAGAGAGATTTGAATATTTTGCAAATTTGAGTGGCCACCTTTATATATTGGTTAAGTAGATACATAGAAATGAGAAACATGATTTGTATGTTTTCTTTAGTTGTCAGTTAATTCAACACATCTTTATTCTAGAACAAAAATAAAATCTTGACTTATGACATAACGTCTATATTCAAATTAGGTAAACAAAAACTTGCTATTATCAATATTAATGACAGAATGGAAATGCCATTTGATGTGATTAATAATAAAACGTGATTGGAATTTAGAGAAGATTGAGATAACATAAATCAAGTTTACCCTCGGGTAGATATCTTTGCCTTTTGCCATTTGTTGGAAGCAAAACAGATCTAGAAACTTTACATTGTAGCTTCTTGTGTTCCTTTGTTCCGAGTATTATGTGAAGTAGTGATTACAGCTACCTGGCCAATCTGGAATAACTAGTTTGCATTCTAAATCTGTTTTCCCCCAATTTTTCTACTACAGTATAATCCTGGAGCATTTCTTCTTGATACCACTTTTCTGTTTAGGAGTAGTGAATTTAAGGGCTCTGGAATGAACATCTGTGGATAAATGTCTTTCTTTATTGAATCCTGAAACAAAGTTAAATTCAAGGGCACCATTTTCTTTCAGTTTCTTCTGTATGGATTCTTAAACATTCTAAAACTTTAAACATGTCCACTGATAGATAAATTAATGTTATATATAAAAATGATTCCTCTAAAGAGAACATTTCTGCTGATAACCTTTTTTTTTTTTCTTTTTCTTTTCTTCTTTTTTTTTTTTTTTAAACCTCCTCCCCAGTCTTTTCTCTAGAGGTATGCACTGGTATCACTTTGTGATGTATCCTTACAGACTTGGTGTGGATCCTTCCATACTCCCTAATTAATTTTTTAAGGTTTGGAAACTAAAATTCCTTATCATTTGTATGTGACAAATCAGCCAAGTCAGATGGAGACATGTTAAGGATCACTGCTATGTACTAGCAGAATCATAATAAATGAAATGGAAACTCTCTCACTATCATCATAGATGACCATAACTTGCATTTTTATTGGTTATCCTATTTCAAATTTTATAGTAAATATTTGGATTTGTTTCCATGTTTTCCAAACAAGGATATGCCACCTTTTAATGGACACTTCTGGGAATAAACTTTGTTTAATGAATTATATCTTTCCTTGGGATAGCTGAAGAAAGAATCAACCTTACTCCTGCTGGTTGTAGTTAAATGGGTTCAAATGGTCTTTGTAAAGTATTTGCTTTCCTTTTTGGATTGAAATATCTCAATACTATTTTTAGGATCCATAATAATGATAACTTTATTCTGCATTATATTTAGATTTATCTTTCTACCTGTGAATTTCTTACCTGTGAATTTTAGTTTTTTGGTGTATTTTTAACTGATCATTTCTGCAATTTTTATTTGTTCATATTGTACTATAATGATTATCTGAGAGAAATGAAAATTCATTTAAATTGGGAAATGTCATGTCAAAATGCATTTTACTACAAATCCACTCATCATGAATGGTTAGTAGTTCAGGAGCAGTGATTCATAACTGTCAGTTAAATGTTGGTGCTTTGGAGGCCAGTATTTTGTCTTGTAACAATTATAATTGTAATCACTTAACTTATATAAATGATTATCTATTAATTGTCAGCTTTTTCTAGTAGAATGTAAGCTCCATGTGGGCAGGAATCTTGACCTTTCTGATTCCTGCAATGCCAGGATAATACTATTAATGTTTTTTAATTTGTATTTAATTTTCATGACTTAACTATGTGTGTGTGGTTGAGACACAAGATGTGTAGGAGAACATGGAAGGTTTGAGTGGAAAAAGCAGGAGGTGAAAAGGGAAGAGGATACTCATTCAGCTAAAAAGAAGTGTAGTAACATCACTCGAAATTCTCATTGTCAACCTTTTGTTGTTCTTTACTATCCTTCATGTCTTTTACCAAAGCTACGGTACTTTTTCCTAGTAAGGTATTATTTGAATATCACTTCAGTATGCCTTAGCATATGCGATTAGTTTGTAAAAAATAAAGTTAATGAATTTTTATTTTTAAGGGTTTTCAAATTTTTAAATATGACCCATAGTGTCACATAATCAAATTTTGTTTTAACTTCAACTATTTATGTGATGTCAGGTAAATTAATTTTCCTGAAATTGAGATCTGATGTTACTTTATATTGCTTCCTTGAGTTTTTTTTAAAAACTCAACTGTAATGTACACAATTAATATTTCTATTTAAATTGGTCTTGGGTTGAATGCTCTCAAAAAACCAAAATTTAATTGTTGTCTTGTGATATGATCATATTTGCTCTTCCTTGTACTTGTAAATTCTACACCATGCAGTATTTGCAAAATAAATGTCCATCTTACTCTTTCAAAGAAATATTAATTATCATATCAAGCATATAATTATGTATTTTTAGTAGCTAAACTTTATTATATATTTTAGTGACTAAACTGTATTATATAAGTGAAAATATAAATCTTAAATAAGATAATTTATAAAGAAAACAAAGCAGTATTTTATCAGAATGAATTGTGTTAATATCCTGATATACTTGAATTCACTAAAATTAATTGGTAAACAATATCAAAGATTGTGTTTTAAAAGTTATCTATAATGTTACACCACAACTATAATACTTTATTATATTCACTTTTAAGGCACATTTGATATTATTAATGTTTAGAGAAGAATAAAGTTTTTAGTAGTAGTATACATTTTCTTGTTTGCATATTTTTTGTTACCACTTTCAAGTTTGTGTTGCTATATGACTAATTCTGTGAAGTACCCAATTTCCAATTACTGACATCATTATGTATATTGTTTTGCATTTAAAAATACATTTTGCTGTGAATTCTGATGTACAACCTATTTGATTTGGGAAGTATATATTTCTCTTCTTCTGTATGGCTTTTAAAATCATATTTTCTCCTAAGTTTTCATAATATTAAATATCCTTCATCATTCAGAAGTGTTTGTAAATATTGATAGAACCTTATTGTATTGAAATTCCTGTGTGTCATATATGAAAACTAACAAATAATTCATTTTGGATTATTTATTATGACTTCTACTGTTGCAGTACTGTATGCGCCTCATTCATAATCACAGAATTTCCTTATAAATCAGACATTAAATATCTACTTCATCAAAACAATATGCATGGAAACCTCTGTAACTATTTAAAATTTGGAATTTATTTTTCAGTTAGCCAATATTCCCCTCAGTTCAGTGGCATCAAGAAAAGTTACTTGAAAAGTAAATATTTTTGTGTTATCTCTCACTGAAATTTAATCAATCCTGTCATTATATTTATTACTAATAAAAGCCCCAGCTTCTATGTATCTCTGTACTCATGGTTCTGTGATGAGAAGTTTTCTGTGTTTTTATGTATTCTGTAAATAATGACATTGAATAACTGATCAACTAAATAAGGATCATATCAGACAAGTAGTAAGTTAATTTATCCTCAGAGTTGATCATGGAAAGGATTATCGGTCTAATTGTTTAAAGAATGAAGAAGTATTAGACTAAATTTAGTCACCTTAACCAACTAGATGAAAATATCAAAACCTTTAAATTATAACATAACTGGATATTAACAGGATAATTTCTTTTCCAAGTAATAATTTTACATTATTTATAATTTTAAATGTATTTTTGTTCATCTAGATTTTTTTTCAAGCCAATATCAATACATTTAAGCTGGTAAGAGGGCATTTCTTGGATTGTGTTAGCCAGTAGTTTTAAAGAACGATGTAGTTTCTTAGATTGCTTAACTCATATACTTACGGAATTTGAGTCTTTAATTAATGTCATAGCATTTTGGAACAGAGAAGGACTTTAGAGTTCATCTAAAAAACTAACAATCTGAGTTATAAGGCGTGATAGGAGATATTGATTTTTATGATAGGCAAATTTAATGGAGACTTTTGAAATGAAATAACGGAGATAGAATAACCATCCTTGAGATGACTCTAAAGACTTTCCTCCCCTTACATACTACTAATCTAAAACAGAGTTTTGTCTTCTTGTGCTTACAAAACAAATTTAGAAACAGAATGAAGGAAGTGAATCATAGCATATTACTTAGGATGCTGTTGCTTCTAATTTTCAAGTTTTCCATTTAGAGAATTAAAACTCCACCTTCTAACAGGAGAGCGGTACAGTGTGGTGGGTGAGAGTCATGAAATCATAAGACCAGGTCTTGTAACCCTTACTTACCCTTTACTGTCCTTCAGCAAATAATGTTTATGCACATGTTGAAATTTTGCGATGTGTCATGCAAATTAATAAAAATGTTCCTTTCCTAAGGATGTTGTTACATGACAATTTGAAAATTTACAAGAGGATTTTTTGTCAAAATTGATAAAAAAATAAAAAGTACTGTGTACATTAGATTAAATGAATTTGAAAACTAATCACCTGTAATCTGCCTAAGGCTTAGTGAAAACAGCATTAATATCTTTCTATCTTCTGTCTGTCATAGGGCATATCCATAATTTATGATTCTGTGATTGTTTTAAATTATAAATAACTGGTTATGAATGTCCTGATGGTTCATATTACAAAGAATATTGATACAATAAAGCTATTTTATTTTATTATTTTAAAGAAGTATCATTGTTTTATATCTTTTTTAATGTTTTGACAGTATAAAATCCCTCCCCTTATTTGTGGTCACCATAGCTCTCTCACAGCCAAAGTACCCATATTCTTCCATTATAAAACTTTAAAGATCTGTTCCATTAAGTCAAAGTTATGTAAATATTTATGTAGCTCTTCTTCACATTGCATTGATGAAGTGAAGTGGACTTGTTTCCCCTTGGAATAAACCTGTTTTCATTGGTGAAGTGTCACATTTTAGATACAAATTTATGATTTGAAGGGGCAGAGAGTTTTTCTCATGGACTGTAAGTACCAGTACTGGGAGGGTGGAAAAACTATTTTTTAAAATTGCTTTCCCCATTAATGATTTTATTGAGTGATACGTGGAACATGAACTTGCTACTAACCACTTAGTCATCTGAAGAACAATTTTTCAAGGAAAAACTAATTAAGGACTTTTTTAAAATAGGTGTCCTTACTAGGAAAATATAATTATCTTGGAATACTTAAATAATTGGTAATATCCTCTCATTCTTCAAAATTTTGATTCTCCAGAGACTTATCTTTACTATCCTGTAATTTGCCCCTCTCCTGGATATAATTTCTGTTCTATATCAATCATTTTTAAACATACTTTAAAACTTTCTCATTTATTTTGTTTACTCTTTGTTGTCTCTCTCCTGCAGAATATAAGCTCAGTGATGGCAGAAATCCCTGCTGTGCTCTGATATGTCTCAGGAGCCCCTAAAATAGTGATTGACACTAGTGGGTACTCAATAAATACTTGTTTAATGACCAATGAGCTAGTTGACTAAATGAGTTTGTAAAATTTTCTTTTGTATTTTACTTTGGATATTATTTTTTCTTTTCATAATGTACTAATTTTCAAATGTCTTTCCCCTTTTTGCTTTAAGGTAAAATCTTCCTATGAAGGACAAATAAAATAGAATCAAAACCGTATTTTTTTTTCCTTTGACTAGAAATGAGGACTCAGACTTGACACTTTTGTCTTCCTCATTCCTCATTTTCTCTGCAATTTAGGTTGCCTTAGGAAATTTGGAGGAGGTTTGAAAACCATTCCAATAACCACTGATGATCAAGCCTTTCCATTAAAATTCCTCTGATGAAATGAGTTTTAAAGGAATACTTTAGGAAAAGGACAATGATTTGTTTTTGTGTGTTTCTATGTATACATAGGCAGCTGAAAGAAACCCCTAGACATTTTTCTCCTAAATGGTATGATTCTCTGACTTTTTTTGGAAATATCTTTGGCAATTTGTGGCAGAAGGAAGATTTAAAAGAATAAAGTGGATCCCTTGTACTTTATGTTCATATATCTTATCTTGTACCTCAAATAAGCTGTATATACCCGAAGGTCTTAAAGTTTTGCCAAGTCCAGGGATAAATGATCATATGTTCAGCTAGATGATTCATCGAGTAGTCCAGGTGTGTAGCCAGCTGTCTGAACTGGAACCTGTGCTGAGTATCTACAATGGTAGGAAATCTCTGAATTAAAAAGCAGCAACAAAATTACTGTGGTCCAGACCATATTTCCTTTAAATGTGTGCCTTACTACTTTTCCTTTAAGGGAAGTGAGTGAGAGAGAGACTGAGAGAGGCAGGAGGAAATGTCAGAGACAGAGACAGAGAATAGTTTCATTCAGCCTTAGCCATTATTACTGAAATCACCATGGACGTTCTTCTCAGTGTGGAACAGTTATACATGGTGTAAAGCCACAGCCTTTCAGAATAGCATGTTTTCTAAAATTTTGACATTGACATAGCACAGAATAATACTAATTGCCATTTTTCAGGTCATGTCTTTACACATTCAAATTAAATCTACTTAAGCAAAATGTTTATTTCACCTAACAAAGTTTTCCCTTTTCTGCATGGCTTGCTTGCCTATAAATTGCCATGTAGCTCTGACCACATGATAATATGTTCACAATAGTAACTGTTGAAATAATCTCCAGTAATTATCAGTGTTTACTTTCACCCAGGTGCAGTGCAGGTATGTTACCAGAGTTCTGCATTGATAACAGTATTTTCTTTCACCCTGAAAAAAAAAAAACAAAAACATAAACATGTCCCAGATTTAAATCAGAAAATTGGACCACTGAGACAATGGATATTTTAATTCAGGAAATAAAAATGCTGGTTACATGAATTTTTTTGGAGCAACATTTTATGTTTTTCATCCTGAATTGCCAGGTCAACTGACCCAGTTTTCCATTTCATTTTCTGCACTTGGCATTATAAAGTCAGTAGACATTTGGAGAAAATTAAATTACTCCATTCAAGGAAACAATCAAATTTAGATTGGACTAAAGTGCTGCCAGGGGGATGGAAATCCCTAAATCGGCCAATTGCGATTTCATTTCACCGGGAAATCCTCATTCAGAAGCTAACTATAGATTTGGGCAGATTACTAGTAGCAAAATCTGCCAGAAATCTTATGTTAAATTTAGTGAATACAAAATTTTTGATGCTGTAATGACTTAAAGGAATTAAGTGATGGCTTGGTATGATTGCCTTTCTAGTGACTTGTTTATAGAAAGAATGTATTATCTTACTGAGAATAAACAGGCTCTGCAATTTGAATTGCTTCCTTAGAAGTTCAGTCCTTTTGCCGTGACCCATCTGTACTTGCTGTGACCAGTGGCATTCTTAGTGATAACCCTGGCTAAAGTTAGGAGTCACTCAGTATTTGAAAGAGAGAAACTGATCCAAAAGAAAATCAAAACTTGAGTGCAATTTATTTTGAGATTCTCTCATTTATAAGGAGTAATGTCAAAACGTGTTTCTTTTGTCTTCAACTGCTTCCAAAGTTATTCCTTAATTAGAAGAAAGTTCTATACAGTAAGTCTCACTTCACATGATCCATTGATTCTTGCAAACTTCAACTTTAAAAGAATATAACAAAATCAGGCCCTTGAATAATGTTATTTTGTTTAGTGTCAGCTAGTATTATTTTTTTCATCAATTTTATAACAAAATGATGTTGAATGAAACTTCATGGAGGATCCTCTCTAGAGGAGGATCACTGTTTGAGCACAGATGCTCAAGTAGCTTACTTACCCCTTAGGACATCTGAACAATCTCTCAGATATCACTACAAACCTCAATCTCATTACCACTGTTACAGTGGTTCTCAGGTTGACTGCTTATCCCTTCCTTTCACATCACCTGGGGCATATTTTAAGAAATACAAGATTTCAAGGAACTTAACAGATAATTTTATTCAGTTGATCTTTGGATATTTGAATTTTGTTCTTTCAAAAAGCTTCCATCCCCTCCTCCACAGGACACTAAAGTATAGTCATTTTTGTGAAAAGTGTTACCGACTCAACTAACTAGCTTTTACTCTCTAAGAGTTCATGATTTGATCTTCATGGTGTTGAATGTTTTCTCTCTGGCAGGGCCATGCATAGCTTAGCTCATACTGTTTCTGTTTTGAACAACTTGTTAGTAAAAATAATTATTATATTGTTTTAAGAGAAGTTGGCCTATTTTGAAAGGGCAGGAAAAGATGAAACTGTTATCCCGTTAGGCTTAGCCTTTATCCTTAAAATTAAACAGTTGATTTTACACCAGTAATTATTCCCCTGGGCTTTTAAAATGTGTGGTAAAGGTTTTTCATTGTGTATAGTTCAGATATGGTCTTAAAAAAATGAAGTTGATATGTGGTAACATTTAAACCTTTTATGTTATGCCCACCAGTAGATACTTTAAAATGTATTTTAGTACCATATTCCATAACAAATCATGGTAAAGAGATCCAGGCAAAGTATACCTCTGTATAATAGAAAAACTTGACTATAATGTCCTTTTATAAGCTTGAGATTATTTAATTGTAGCATTAAATAAAACAAGAATATGTCATTTCTACAAATGCCATGCTTTAAGAGTTTAGAAATTTGGTCCCTGGATCCTACTTAAAAAAAAAAAAAAAAAGAGAAATAATGTTCTTATGTGACAGAAATGACAGACACAAGCATAGAAGTTATATAGAAATACAAGATATTAAAAATCTACAAAGCCATGCTTAAAAGAATGGACTGCATACTAGAAAAAGCAGGGAGATAAATACTGAAGGTGAAAGGCTAGGTTGGAGGAGTGGGAGATTGAATAGTGGTTACTGTGACAGCAAGACATTATTTCCTCTTTAGAAAGGATGTGAAAGAGTGATGATAGCAGCCTGAGGTGGCACCTCATGAGCTGGGAAAACTCTCTATATAATTGTTTACATATTTCTTGTGACTTGAGGAGGACCAGCAATTGTTCCCTTGTCAAAAATAAATCAGTGGCTCAGCTTTGTTGCAAAAAATTAACATATCGTATTTGAAAGTGCCACATTTTGGGGGACTATTTATTCATTCTTAAAAAGGTATGCATTGGGATGTGAGACAATTCAATAGTACTTTTTAATGTGAATGAACGATATCAGATGTGATCCTCTAGCTTTTGAGTGAGTCTTAGTGAGATCTAGGCACACTGATGTGACTGGTGTGTAGAGTCAAGGAGGAAGCAGAATCTGCTCAAGGACAAAAGCTAAGCTGCACTAACAATGTACATCTAGTCATTGTATATGCTGACCCCGTACCACAAACTAGGCAAAGTGTATTATTCTGTCCTCAGCCAATATTACACCTAATAATGGTTATACCTAAAACCTCTACTATAAAATTCTGCTGGTTTGCATTCACTAATTTGTGAGTCACTGCTATTAAATTATGACATCCTTGATGGCTGGGGCTGTTATTTTCAGTTTTGTGTTGAAGATTATGCTTGGTACATAGTCAACACTCAGTAAACCTTGAGGTCAACACACAGTCAGAGACAATGGAGATGACTGAGTAGACCTGTTTTGAGGCCTAGACTTGTTAGGCCTAGAATTGTTAGCTGTGGAATGTTGAGACAGAACTATTTTGCCTCTGTGAACCTCATATTCCTCATCTGTAAAATAAAATGATAGAATCTACCTGCTTTTGTTATGAGACTTAAACGCACACATATCAGCAAAGCACCTAATATATTTCTAGAGCATAGTGAATGCTCAATGGGAGGTCGTAGTAGAATATTGGGTGTCTATTGCACACGATGCATGGCTCAAGAACAAATAATTTTCAAGGAAAACATAAGGAAATGTTTAAAATCACAAACTATATGGAGGAAAAGTAATTTAAGGTCAAAGATATGTGTCTTTTGTATGTGTAACTTGAAGATTCATTGAGTCGTAGATGCTAAGAAAGGAAGTAAGGTGGGTGAAGGAGTAGAAATGAATTGCAATTTTGGTGGTGATATAGTCCTTCTGTTTTATAGTGATTTGTTTCACCGCTAAAGTAAAAAAAAACTTACCTGAAGTGAGCCTAAGAATACTGATCAAGAAATAATTGTCATCTTTTTGTTTGTTTCTGAATAACAAAAGCAAATGTTTTATTTTTTTAATTTCCTTGATTGTGATATGAAGATTCTGTTTAAAATGAACTGGTTTTAGCATAAATCAGATGAGCCTTTTGTTCTAGATATCTCAGTAAGAAAAAAGTCAGTTTGCTTTTGGCTTGTTTTACTCAATTGTTTTTCTTCATTAAAAGACTATATATAATAAAAAATAATTTCTTCTTGTCCATGAATTTCCTTCCTGGGTGTGTTTGGACAGTTAGGGATTATATCAAAATTAAGAGAGTGGTAACAATGAGAGTAAATAAAGCTTGGCAGGGGGATGGGAAATTTATTCAAGTGAATTGGTAGGCTTGCTAACACTTTCTCCTTAGAGATAGCATTTAAATTAATTGTTATTAATGAGGAGACAAAGTATGAAGTGTCCTAATTCAAGATTATAATGAAACTCATTAAAATCTGAAACTCACAATGTTTGCTTTAGAATGAAAAAGGATGTAGCAAATCATATATATGTCTAAAACTTTAAAAGTCCCTTGCTTCAGCTGCCTGCTCAACAACTCTGGCCCTAGTTTTGTGATGGATAATAACCCAAACTCTTATTTGCCAGTTCAGAAGGGGGCTCTACTTACTACCTCACATTGTAACAATCTTTTCAAGGAGCGTTTCAATTATTAAATAGTTTCTTAATTTGAATCAAAATCTTACTAAAACTACTGCCCATTAGCCATCTACATGTTGTTTTTGTTGTTGCTTCTTAAGTTACTTACTGAGTTTCTCCAGTGTGCTATGTTCTGTGCTTTCACAGTTTCTGGAGTTAAACACAGTATGTCTTAATTCTCCATTCACATAAAAAAATAATTTCTAAAAATACATTTTTCACCCTCCTACCCAAACTCACATTTTTCTTTCCTAAATTTTGCATCTTCATCTTCTAAAATTATTGCTTTAGTGGTAAGCTCTTTCCCATTTTCTTGCTGGCCTCTTCCTGGTCCAGACACACTCTGTCAGGATATCTCTTTAAAGTCCGTTCAAAATAAATCATGTCTGAGTAGGACAATGTAAAATGGAAGCATTTTCTGTTTCTAGAAATAATGACACCTATGATTAAAGATCTGTGAATGTGTATATTTGTATTTTAATTTATTTTTTGGTCAGTGGTATTGTCTTGTTGACTCATATTGAACATTAGTCAGTGATTGTAGTCACTTAAAACTTCTAAGTTTTTCCTCATGGACTGCTCATAAGTCAGCTTCTCAGTCTTTACTGAACAGCTAATATTATGAATCTACTTCAAGATCTGAAACTTATTTTTTCAATTTCAAATTCAATCATTAAATAATAAGAAATTAAATCTCTTCTAAGTGTCCTATGCGAGATGCTGAAAATATAAAAAGAAAATAGGGTAACTGCCCTAGAGAAATTTTAACTTAATATTTAAAGACTTATTTTGGTATATAATTCTTATAAACAGTTAAGTGCCTGTGATAGGAGTTATATACTAAGGATCAATATTCTCCATTGACCAAGTCTTGTTTTATATATTGTCCTTGACATAGAACAAAATACAAAGTAGAAACACAGGGCCTCCCCGGTGGCTCAGCCATTAAGGCACTGCGCTGTGTAGCTGTTGGCATTGGCCACGCAAGTTCGACGCCCTGCCAGGGAGATTCCCACATGGCGCCGCAGACCTCTCCTGTCTTGCCCGCTGCTCCCCTCAGCAATGTGTTTCCATTGATCTGCTTGTTCTGCTCTCCACTATGTCTCTGGTGAACTCTCTTGCCGCCCCACACCTCTGGTTTCTACCCCACAAAGTAGAAACACAGTAAAGAAATAAAGACTTTGGAAAAATTGATTTGGATGTGAGAAGTGAAAGTAAATAACTAGATGTCTCTTTAAGAGTCTGCATATCTGGAAGGGTTATTCTTCTCAAAGAGTCTGTGTAGGAGAATAAATTACATCTTAGATAAAGTTCTGAAAAGGCATTCAAGGAAATATTCAACAGATGGATGGAAATATAATTGTGGTTTTCAGAGATTATAATTAAAATGAAATATGAAGATCTTTAGTTTGGAGATAATTATTTCAACTTAACCAGCGAAAACATATTTATCAGTGTAAAATATGGGAATTAGTAACTCTGTTAAGAAAAAAAGGTCCTATCATTTAGTAATGACCTATTTTTTTGTAGATGAAGAAATTGAGAGTCAAAGAAATGTTTGTTTGCCCCAAGGTTATTCAGCACATAAATGGAAGAGATGAGCATGGAATGTAAAAAGTTGGTCTTTTGTGTTGTCTCAAAACATTACCTCATTGCATTCTACATCCCACTAAAAGTTCTTACTCTGGATTCATTCTTTACCAGAGAATGAATTCTCTACTTCCAGCCAGTTTAATCTCTTTTTTTGTTGCCAAATATGAAGTTTGGACTGCAGAAATAGGACTGGAAAAAAAAAAAAAGGAAAAGAAAAATCTAGGCTGAAAGCCACTGGCTTTATTTTATTAATTTTGAGTACTTCGGCTTGGCCACCCTGCCTTCTCATCTTTTTGAGTTAAATTGCTGTTAGGAAACAAATTGTATTCTTGATTTCTAAGTGTCACTAAATTATATAAGACCAATGGATTTCAAGTGGTATTTTGTGAAAATTAAGTGTTCTGAATAGATACTTCAGGACTACTTCTGGGGGTTAAGAGCACAGAAAAGGGAGGATTTTGTAGCCCCTGCCCAGATCCAAACAGAATACTATAGCCTGTTATGTTTTAATATTGAGCTTTCTCCCAGGGTTTTGTATAAAACAGGGGCCTCTTATGATAGAGTGTGTAGATAGTATTGCTTATAGTTATTAACCTCAGGGCTACAGCCAGCATTTCAGAACTTTTCCTTTTGAGTTTGTGGATTATACTCCAAATCCTGCTCCGTTGCTTCAAATGATTAAATCATACAAATTCGACTTTACCACAAAAAATAACTGTGGAACCTTTTTGCCCAGTGGTAAGCAATATCTTTGGCCTTGCCCGGAACAATGTTCTTAGCCTGAGGCCAGATTGAGAGGAAAGTTTTCACAGCTACTTGTGAGGCTTCCCACAGAGAGGAGACAGAAGCAGGCCTTGAGATACTGTTTTCAGAAGCAGTAAAAATAAGTTTACATGTATCTTTCCATTTCTGTTTCCTTTTTATTTGTATACCAAGTTTTATTCTGTTATAATTTACAGAATGGTTATAAAAAAAGGTCTATAGAATACATTAGCAAGTACTGTGCTATAATCATATATTAAATGTCACCATAATGGTGGGTGTTCTTCCCAAAAATACTTATAAATAATACCTCCTTCATTAGATTGATTCTTAAAAAAAAAAAAAAGAATACAGTGACCTCTGTGACAATCAGCCCAGTAGAAACAGTTATTACTCAAAGTGTTGCTTGAATCAGATGAATGACTTCCTGTTCTTAGATTGAATTCAATTTTGATATGGGTTAGAATCATTTTGATCAATAACAATGAAATCAGAGATAGTTAAATTTTAGAGTAGAGTAGTCTGTGAGCTGTATCTCTGGACAGCAGATAAACAGATGTAGAATGATCCTTGAATTAATTCCATTATCTTACTCTAGTTTATCTTTTATTATTTTTGCTTTTTTTAAAAAGATTTATTTATTTATGCATACAAACTGGGGTACAGGCCAGAGGTGTGGGGCAGCAAGAGGGTTCACCAGAGACAGAGTGGGGAGCAGAACAGGCAGATCAACTGAAATACGCTGCTGAGGGGAGCAGCAGGTGAGACAGGAGAGGTTTGCTTGTGCCATGTTGGATTCTCCCCGGCTGGGCATCGAACACTCGCAGCAACTGTGCCAACAGCTCCACAGCGCTGCACTAACCCGTTGAGCCACCAGGGAGGACCTATTTTTACTTTTTTAAGTTTTATCCCTATCTTCCTGTTTATCTTATCCCTTAAAATACTATGTTCTCAGTGGGAACAGATTCCCACTATTTTATTGTGTAAAATGAAACTATAATTTTCCATTCTTCTCATAAGCCTTATCTTTTAGTTAATAAATGCTTATTTATAATTTGTAAAAGGAATTCCTCAGCATAACTAATTCCTCTTTTATCCTCTTAAAATAAAACAAGTATTGATGATTAAAGTGAAGTTGCAGATTAGGTCATTAAACTAATATAAAATTTAATTTTCAACTTTTGTAAACCTTTCTTTTGTATTATGTTATAATTCTGTGAGATAAGAAAACATTGATATTTGACTCCCTTTTGAAAGATGAGGTTAGATAACCATAATGGTAACTTTCACAATTCATACTGTAATGATAAAAGTCAGATGGATAGTTGGTAGCCCTAAAGTTTCCATCCTAAAACCACTGTCAACTCTGAATGAGTTTTTGGGGTGAAGTAATACATTCTCCGCACTCTTGAATTATCTTGTGCCTTCTTAAAAGATCCACAGATATGCTATTTCAAAGTCAATTCAGTTTTGTCCTGCAAACTCAATTGAAAGCAAAATCCACTCATTAAATTACAAGCTAAACTTATTTTTGATTTGAAGTTGTGAAAAATGTTCTTTTACAAATTGTATGTGGATCTCATACATAAAATTTATGGTCTCTCTTAGTTCTTGAGAAAGCATATTATTTTTCTCACTCCATTCTAAGCTCATGGTATGATTCAGAATTGTGTGTGTGTGCGCACACATGTGTGTGGATGTGTGTATTTATTCCAGTGGTTCTTATGTATTTTGCCCATATGATTAAAGAATTTTTTCTAGGTATATTTGCACCTAAGGTTTGTCAGGATCTAATAAAGTCATTCATCCTAATGGTCAAATGGATTAGGTTCTTCTACAGAAATAAAAAAAAAAAAGTATAGATTCTAATACTCATTTCCTGAAGCTAGTGGCTCTGACTTCCTTTTATGGAATCACATTGTTTGCTTACTAAATTCTCAGTTAGTATTAAAGCCATTGTGTATTCTATTCAAGGATGTGGGAATGAAAACACAGGGAAGATGGTTTAATCCCTTAGTGTCTCCATCTTTAATCTGCCATGCATCTTTCAATGACAGATGAAAACATTAAGTGAACACTTTGAAATCCTGAAAAAGGGTGATTTAGTGAATATAAATTAGCCATCATTGTAGTAATTCACAGTTACTATAGGATAAATGGACTATTAGAAGTCTTTGGATTTTTTTGTTTGATTTGTTTTGGTTTACATAGTGGCCCAAATTGCACTTTATTTTCAGTTTCCCATCACATTAAACCATTGTTGAGAGTTCATTTTAAGAATGTGAAATTTATTTGCTATTCCCTAATGAAATTGTTTCTTGATAAAAATTTTATAAAAGAACCTCAGGTAAGGAACATGAAAAACATAATTGATGTTTCATCATCTTAATTTTGTGTATTGGGTATTCAATCCACTCAACTCAAATCTTAAGGGACGCCCCCCCCCACACACACACATACAACTTCTGTGACATCAAGGGAACTAGGAAATAAGCAGAACAAAGTCACAGTTAAATAATTAAAGAAAGAAATAAGAAAATATTTAGAGTGTCAGATGGTTACACATTTTATGGGGAAAAAATAAAACAGTGGATGAGACATTAGAATGCACAAATAATAAAAGTATTTGTAATTTTTACATAAGTTTGTCAGAGACTCTCATTTGTAGTGTGATATTTGAGAAAAGATTTGAAAGATATGATTCAATATGCGTTAAATACTTTTGGTTCTTATGAAAAATGTCTCCTCTCTGCTTCCAGTGATGCTAACCTAATACAGGTGGCCTTCATTAAATTATTCTTACTTTTTTTTTTCTCCAGAGAAACAGGTTTTTGTTGGTCCTCCTCTTCCTTATCATCTTTGTCTTCCTCCTTCACTTTTTTCCTGGCAACTTCAAAGGACTCTTTTGCCATCAAACATTTCCAATTATAGTTGGTGGCATCCTTCTCATCTGTCTCCTTCAGTTCCACCCCCTTATCGCTGTAAGGCTGATTTTTCACTATCACTTATTCTACATCTCCACCAGCTTCTATGCCACATCTCCAATGAGATACCAGTGTGGGAAGAAATCCTGAGCAAACTAGAAAGAACCAAGGTGGTGGCTGTTTGAGGATGTTGGAGTCCTTCTTGCTTCCTTTGGCTGACCCATAACCCTTCATTTGCTAATAATAGAATAGTTCACCTGCCTTTACCATTTCATCAAATTTAAACTTCTTTTTCTCAGACATTGTCTTCAATCTCTACAAGCACATCTTGGAAAGTTCTGAAAAAATTGACAGGACTGCTGGGTTTTTCTAATATTTTTATCTGCACAAAGAAGCTGTAAACAGACATCTTGCCCTTTGGTTTCTAGGATCACCATTACCTTCCTGACTGTATTGTTAGCTAGTCTGCATAGTGCAGCACAGAGCAGGAAGTGTGGCTTAGCCCTCCAGTCTTGCATAGCTGCCTCATTCTTACATTATATTATTCTTCACAGCTGATGTATCTGGTTTTTCTTCTTCAGTCTAAACTCTCTCTACAAATACAGTGTTATGAAATGTCTTTGCTCAGAAAATACAATTGTTCTCTATTGCCTCTTATACATTACAGATTACTGCAGTATTTTAGTAATTTTAAGAACACTTTTTATCCAGTAATTTCATCTCTAATCCTTACTGCCAGCAAGTAGGCCTGTTCGTTGTCTTGTGTAAGGCATGCCCATTTCCAAATCTGTCCTCATATATTTTTTTCCCATGTGAAATCCCATCCCATTTCCAAATGTGTGTTTCCCTAAGTCCTAGAGTTTGATTAATTGATAGTGACAAATACAATTTACTAAAAAGCAAAGTCAAACTCACTTGGACCTGATAACCTCAGCCAAAAGCTGACCCAAGTACATATTTAGGCTTTGCCAGACACTTTTCTTAAAAAAAAAAAATGAATTGCCAGATATTTTCTCTTACATTGCAGAGTTGGAGCAAGATATAATGTGTGGCATGGTGTTGTTTGGCTATTTGGATATTTGGAAACTAACTTGCATTTAAAAATCCAGCATCCTCCAACTTGTGCTTAGGGGCAGGAGCAACTGAGGTTTAGAAAGGTGGGGTCCCTTGACAGTAGCCATGGAGACATATTATTTCCTTTATTTGTATTGCCTATCTTCCTGTTATCATGTATGTTACTCAAGATAACCTAATTCTCTGATTATTTTTGATTAAGTGCTTTTTTTACACACACATACACACACACACACATCTACTTTTCTAGCTTTCATATTTTTTACCTTCAGTGATTGTATGTTTTTAAAGTAACTTCTGTGTGCCTTTTATCATAGCACATCTTCTATATACCCCTGACACTTCATACACTGCTGTAGCTGGTTCTAAAACCCTTGCTGATTGCTAGATTGGAAGGTTTGAGAAAGCTGACACTTTATGCTTCTTAAACTGCATTTCATACATTTGACTTAATTCTGCCAGATATCAAAGGTTCTATAACATCAGCTACATGGGGTTATGTCAAGCAGAACACTGTAAACAAGAACACAGAATTGATTTATCTGGTCTCCTGTCACCTTTTTTTTCCCCTCAGCCTTTCCACAGACTTCTTTAATACATCCTGCAAAATAGTAGAAGATACAAGCCTACCATATCTTCAAAGAGGACTTTGATATAATTTCTACCCTTTTACTTAAAAACATTTCTTTTGTATTTTTTTTTTTATTTTCCTCATTCTTAATCTTGTTATTTTACAGGGCTACCCTTGCACAGCAATGTAAAATCATGGGAAATAGTACCCCCATGTACTAATCCTGAATGGGAGAGACATAAACAATGAGACAGAGGGGATCAGTGGAATTTAACACACCTTTCTTTTAAGAGCCATCCTGCCTTACTTAGTTGTTTTAAAATTATTTTCTGCTGTAAACTCTTTAGGGCTAATTTTATCTAAGAAGCATATTCAGTTGTACTTCATTAGAGATTCCCATGATGATAACTTCAGAAATGACAGTAGAATCCTGCTATTCCTATTTATTGATGTGGAGATTTTCTGCAGATGCTTGAATTTTGTGGACTTAGAAGTATGTAGAAAATCAGGATTAAAAGTCAATCTATTGCTTCAGAATTTGGCTCACTTATTTTGGTGACTATAGTTTAATTTTAATTATTTATGTCTCTGCAGAATAGTACTTTGGCAAATGCTCCCTCCCTAAGAAATACATCCTTTTCTCTTTCAAGCTGTGTCTGCATTTAGAAGTCTTAACTCTCTGTTTGACAGGTATGATTCTTTGAATCATCTATATTAGGAAATAATTTTCAGTCTGTCTACAAGAACCCTGAATTTGCTTTCCAAAATAGGCACTATAGTTGAAATCTAGTATGACTCCTTAGACATTTAATATGCTGAAAGCTTTCACAGATATCCCCCCACCCCCACCATGGTGAAAGAAAGTTAAGCAATTCATTCTTTAAATTATAGCTCACTGTTAATACCCTCATCAATATAGGATGTATATTTGTTTAAATATAATTAAATGTATTTGCAAAGCATTTATTTCTAAAGGATAACTTAAGTGTTTTTTTTTATATTAGTGGATTTTATAAGAAAATTTTAAAAATTAAATCATTGTGAATTTGGGTTTTGAAACAATTCAAGGATAATCCCAGAAAACGTTACACCAAAATTGGATCATAGAAAGAACACAGTATCCCTTTTCATTTCTTTTCTTATACTGTGGGAACATATGTGTCTTGTTTTTTGTTATTGTTTTTTTGCCATTTCAGAGAATTCTGTGCTAATTCTTGGAAACAAATACAGTATAGGATAGCTTAAAAAAAAAAAAAACTTTGTAAAGTGTGTCTGTTTTAGAATTAGAGACCTAAGGTAACACTCATTTCAGTACAGTGGTTGAAAGGAGTTCCAGAGAGAAACCACAATAAATGTATTTATTTTAAAAAATGAAACTACAATTAAAATTTTTGTGAGTTACATTGAAAGCAGTAGGAAAGTGCCATAAATCTCTGTAAGGGCCAGTTAGTTCCAAGAGGAATAAACTAGTACAGGGCAAGAAAGTAGAGTAAGCTTAATGTGAAAGAATATTCCAAAGAGAAATAGATTGACATTAAGGTATCAAAACATTAACCTATAAGACTTAAACTGATCAACTTAATAGGAGAACTTTATTTTGGAGCTCATCAATATTTCCAGAACCAGTGAAAATCATGTAATATTTGTAAATTATTGTGTAATCTTTTACTTGTCCAGGAATTTTCTGATCAAAACGAGTAAAAGGTATATTCTTGCCTGATTATCCAACTGGTTGTGACCAATTTGTTATTACAATTGTTATGTTTTGCTGGCTTCATTTCTATGAAGGAACAATTTCCATACAATAAGTAGCACCCATTTAAAAGGCACAGTTTGACAGTTGTACATACTTGTGAAAGACTGCCATGAGGCTACAAATTAATTCTTACTTCCCAAATACAATTTGTGGTCCTCTGTATAGTTCATTCCTTTGTCTCCCCCTGGGTACAGGAAACCACTGATCTGTCTTTTGGCACTATCTATTCAACTTCCTTTTACGTAAATGGAATTGCATAGTATGTGTTCATTGTGAGTAGTTTCATTTACTCTGCATAATGAATTTAAGATTCATCCATGTGTTTATTCATATCAATAGTTCATTTTATTGCTCAATAATATACAATCATCATATTTTATATGTATGTTTTGTTTATTCATTTAAATGGTATTCTCAATACTTAATGTTAAGTACTGCATTTCAAAGTCTATATATCTCTTGGGTACCTATAATACCTTTTGCACTTAGCTGAGATTGTTTGGTTCATGTATCTGAAGATAGATATTAGACGGGAGTTTTAGAATGATCCTGTCATCACTAGTACTGACTTTTTGAGAAGGATTTTTTGTTAGAGGCAACAAAGTAAGAGATAGCTTATCAAATTGCTATAATACACTGGTTATAGCGCAACATTCTTTGGACATATATCTCATATATCTTCACAATCAGTCCTATGTGGTGGTCATATTTTTATGTTCATTTGATAGATGAAACACTGGCATTAGTAGGAAATTGACATTTGACTACAAAATTGATAAGCAGTAGAACTGTTTGACTCTAAAGCTGCTGTTCTTAACAATGCTATTCTATTTTATCAGAAAAAGAAAGATTGTTTCATGTTCCTTTCTGTTCAAACTACTGCAGTTTCTCTTCATATTAAACTTAAAACAACAGTTCATACTGTAGCTACAAGATACAGCATTGTTCCCAGGTGACCTCTCAGACCCCCTGTTCTCCCCTCCCTGCTGGGGCCTCCTTGCTCACGTGCATGACACACGCTGACATCTCAGGGTTTTCACTGCTGCGCCCCTTTTACTCCCCAGTATGCTTGCGCGACTCACACATATCTTTCAAGTCTTTGCTCAGATTTCTCCTCACTCAGGTCTATGCTGAATCTTTCTATGAGATACTGTAACCCTCTACCCCTCACTATCTACCCTCCTAACCCCCTTCTTCCCTCCATGATGCATATTGCTTTCTGTATGTACATGCATTACCCATTTAATAAGGGTTAATGATTGTTGCCTATCTCTCTCCAGAATGTAATACCCACAAGAGCAATATTTCTGTCAGTGTCGTTACCTGATTTAACCCATATGTATGGTACAATGTTGTTTAACTTAGTCCACAATAGATGACGTAAACAGACAGCGCTTTTTGACAGTTCAGAAGGCGAGGAAGTCCAAGCTCAAGGTGCTTGCGGATTTTTTTATCTGGCGAGAGTCTTCTTCCTGGTTTATAAATGGCCATCTTCTCGCTGTATCATCACTGGCAAGAGAAAAGAGGGAGCAGGAGAGGGAGATGGAGAGGAATTTCTTATTTCTTATAAGGGTACTAATGGTTTCATGGGGCTTCCACCCTCATCCAGTTATTACCTGCCAAAGGTTCCACCTCCTAGTACATCACATCAGGAGGAACATTTCAATATGTGAATTTTGAGGGGTATACACATTTAGTCCCTAACAAGAGCCTTGCGCATAGTAGGTTTCCAATAAATGTGTTTAAGATATGATCTAGGTTGATTTTGGTCTTTCTCTCTTACCAACTATTTTTTTCTCACAATTTATGCCTTTAACAGGCACAAATAAAGAATATGAAATAGTTTCCTATTTATTTGCCTCTGATATTTTTAAAAATTAGTTTATAGTTTTTGTGGTTTTGTAGATAGATTGCTGCTCAGAACTGAAAGAAGCCTGAGAGATTTTTGAGATAATGTACTACAGAAATCCCAAATTTGGTATTGAGGAAAGTTGGGGGTCAGGAGCATTTCACATGATTTTATATTTGAATGCCTGTTGATAAAACTTACTGTCAGAGCAGTCTTTTGACTGCATCTTCCCTGGCCTACTCATTTTAGTACGACACAAAACATAGTTAGATTATTGCCACTGGTGTATATTCTTTTTTTCAGGGAAGAGAAAATAGACAAGTGGTGAAGCAAGTTATCTACAGTGAAATGATGATTTAGCATCATTTTCTCCATAGGGAAAACAATCCAGTATTGTGGAACCATTCACCAATCAATTAGAGCAAAGATTAATTGGAAACTGTTACCATCTCTGCCCTTTAAATCACCTTTCTATTGAATTCTTTACTTAACGCCCATAAAATGGTTCATCGTTTGTGGTCATTTAGGCTCAAATACAATGCACTCTCTTTCAGCATCATAAATTACTCTTAAATGGTCTGGGATGTACAGAAACTTCCATTAAACTTGGTGAAGGGAAAAGTAAATGACTCATTTGTCATATACTCCTGTGCAACCCATTTGTGGAACCCTGTTCATTGTTCACATATTTTGCTGGCATGTCATATTACTCTCTCAAAAAGCAGTCATGATTACATTTGATGTAAGTGAGGGCCCAAGGAAATAGCATGAAAAATTAATAACTTTAGTATCAGCTCATATTTCTAGGAGGACTATAAATTTAAGGGAAGATCAGGAATTGTTAATCAGTCAGAGAAATATTAGAATCTATTTTGAATCTTAATTATTTCTCTTTTTTTTTTATTTATATATACAAGTTGGGGTACAAGCCAGAGGTGTGGGGTGCCGAGAGGGTTCACCAGAGACAGAGCGGGGAGCAGAACAGGCAAATCAGAAATACACTGCTGAGGGGAGCAGCGGGCGAGGCAGGAGAGGTCTGCCGCTCCATGTGGGTTTCTCCCTGGCCGGGCGTCGAACTCACGTCGCCGCTGCCAACAGCACCACAGCGCAGCGCTTAACCGCTGCGCCACCGGGGAGGCCCTAGTTCTCTTTTAAAATATAGTTTCCATTGCCAAATATTCTTTCAATTTATTTTAAAATATAAAATAGCATCTGTCAAAATATATCCTTTTCTAATGAGTTGACTGTTAGAATTATCCTTTTTGGTAAGGTGTTTTTTTTTTTGTTGTTGTTGTTGTTGTTTTTAGTACTAAGGTAATTTCTAAATTTTACATAGCCAAATGGGGAGTCCATTATATTTAATTTTTGCATTAATCTTCATAGATGATGATAATATTTTTCATTTTCAACAAACCTTTTAAAATAAGGTTTAAATACACTGCAAAATAAATTTACACAGTAAAGTTTTGGCCATATCCCAATCATCTCAGTGTGCAGAAAACATTAATATTAAATATTTCTGCTTCTATGTAAAATATGAAAAATAAGGAGCTCCACATGAATTATCATAATGAAATGTTAAACTGTTTTTCCAATTGACCAGAATTCTCTGTCTTGAAGGTAATGAAAATTGCTAACAGTCTCTCCAGTTTCACTTGTTCAGACTCAGAAAATGAATCAAGTTTGTAATAAATTAACTGTTGGAAAATCCTAAAGATGCGTATAGCACCATGAAAATGCTCATTAATATCTTACTTTTATTTACCAAAAATCAATTCATATATGCATATGAATGTATATTCTGACTTATTTTTGTTTCTAAATTGTGAAGCTTTCATACATAATCAAGATTAGAAGGTCAATTCAATAAAAATAAGAACCACAAAATAAGATTTGTCCCACACTAACATTTTGTTTTTATATCGTTGGGATCTTAGATGTAAGAACAGCTTGTAAAAAACATCTTCTGGTCTTTTATTAGTTAAACAATTTAGGTTAGACACCAAACCAAATGCTATATCAAACCCTATTTAAAAAAGTGTCTACTAAGGCTGCCTCCTATATTAGACATTATATGAATTCTACACAAATGTTAGATGTTTTATTATGGGAAAACCTCTTTTAGTATTCAAGTACAATAAATTTAAGTACAGAATAGTTGTCCTTTGTGGAATCACAAAATTATCATTAAATTAAATGATGACTCTAAATGAAGAGGTATTTTACATGTACATCTGTAAACATACATGCATCACTTGTGTCCTTTAAGGAATAGGTATTCAGATATAGTTAGGAGCACAAAATGCTGTTGAGAGCTAACAACTGTCATAGATAAAGAGCAGGATGAGGGATGAGAGGCATGCTTCAAACCACAATACACATCTAGTCTTCTCAGCCAGTTTTCTGGGGAACTCTGGAGCAGATTGTTTGGTAGAGGAGTTGCTGGTTATAAGGAAATGGTCAGACCCTGGTAGACTGCTGCCTTCTCAGTGCTTAATCATTGGCTCAGGACTACCCCTGAGAATATGAACTGAGCAGATCCTGGAAGTACTAATTGTTTGAGTCTGTCAGTGAACTATCTTCTTGGCAGTTGAATAGTAAGTTGTTGAAAGGAAGACTTTGTGACATTTGGCAACTGGCTACTGATGGCAACATGGCTGCTCCAGCACATAGTGTTTCTGAGAATATGTTTATGAGTAAATGTATCTGTAAAATTGGTCATGGCTATTTGATTGCATACTGTTCATATAGTTCCTAATGGTATCTTACACTTAATAGATCTTTAAAGTTCAAATTCTATGTAAAAATAATTATGAAATATGAAGAAATTACATCTCTCAAGCTATGCTCTGTGAGAAGTTCAGACTGTTTATGTGATTCCTTCTCAAATTAACTGTAAGCACTGCTGCCTTTTTTAATGCCACCAAGTAAATTCTAAATGTGTGCACATATGTGCACACACACACACAATTTTTTGAATGAGAAAAACATCCTAAGTTCTAAGGGATTAATGAAGCAATACTTAATGCAAGGAATCTGTTATTATCCTACCTTAGGAGTTCTAGACCTTTCAGATTCCAATAACTGAGTAAAAACAGAAGCAATACAACCTCTATCAAAACGTATTCTCAATATTATATTTCTACTTTCAAGACATCATCATCTAGTGAAATATGTCTAATCAATGTTGTGTTCTTTGTCAGGGCCTTTTTATCTGCTATTATTTTTGCATGCGTTGCCCTCCCATATTGGCAATATAAGCTTCCGTGCTTCATTGCAGCCCTATTAAAATGTCACCTCTCCATCCAGTCTGAAACAACATTTATGACTCTTTTCTTCTCTCCCTTTTTTTTTTTTTAAACAAGTTACTCCAATGTGGCATGATATTAAATTTGTTTTATTTTGTTTCTCACCCAAAAGTGTGATATATCTAGAAGGGCAGAAATTTTGTCTAGACTACATGTTCTTGTACTTCTAATCAGTATAATAGTGTATGCCACTCAATATTCATTGAATGAATGGGAGGATGGGTGATAAATAGATGAGGAAACAAGGGATTAACTTGAGTGGCCTCTGTTCACCCCTCTCTGTAGTGCTCAGCAATATGATTGTGCCTATTTAAAAAGTAAGAGTTTACCAGATTTAGGTTTATGGCACATTTCCATTTGAAGGGAAATTGTACCCTCTTGCAGGGAATGAAATTTTATTCCAATGATTTACTTGATTTAGCAAGATATGTTAGAGAGAAAGGGTTTTACACTAACCTTGACATGTGATTTGTTTTAACTAGCCATTGTTTTAAGTAATTTATTTGTTTTTATAGAAGCATCTTCCTGTTCTTTTAAATATTTGTATTTCTAGTAGTGTAATTCTCATCAAAGTCAATGAGAGTTTCAGTTTATTATCAAATTGCATAATCAAATATTTTTATATATTTAGAAATAAACATGGGCAATTGCATTCATGTCCACTAGGAAGTAAATAAAGGACAGACAGATGTGGCCTTCATAACTGACCTGGTATCCTGTGCTTTATGGTCAGTCTGGTAATTATGAAGCATCCCATCAATAAGGCTAAAATTAGTATTGATCTCAACTTGCCACTTTTCTATTTCTTCTACCTCTGCAGCAGTAATATAGGAGATACTCTTTTCTCTATGTCATCATATCAAGGTTCACTTGTCCTAATTTTTCATTTACTATTGAAAGATAGTATAGATCTTTAAATAAATCACTAATATTTTCACCACGAAATCAATACTGACAGACTGTCTCCCTGACTTAGAATTTTGACCTCAATGAAGCTGTGGAATATCCTTTTTCCTGATCAAGAATCTAAGTCTCCAAGAAGTAATATATTGAACACTTATAAATCCTTAGTTTGTTTTTGCTAAATTAGGATTAAAATAACTAAGTTTTGTAGTATTTCATTAAGGCTTTAAAGATCTAATATCTTCTTATATTTTTATGTTAAAAAAAACTTAAGAAAAATAATCACAATGAAAAGAAATCTAATTATTAGCAGCTTGTGTTTAGTACATGTTACAATAAAACAGAAATCAAATACCATTCTGTCTCAATAAGGCAGTGGCTATCTGAAACTTTGCTTCAGAATGAAGCCATTATGAGCTAGTAATGTATATTAAATTATTTTTCCAGTGCAAGATTTTATTCCAGTTTTTTGTTTTAATTGTTCAATATACTTGGGAAAAATTTCTCTGATTATAATACTTTAGGGAAATTCTAAAATTCTGATATAGTGATCACAGGTCAAATTCATATAGACTGACAAAATGTCAGATACATTTGATCACAACTTTGAAATATAGATGCATGTTAAATACCACTATGCATAGCTAAGGACAAATGTGATTTATTGAGACATACTAATACCTCACAGTTATTCATAATCTAAATTAAGCTTTGAAATGATCAACAATACCTTCGAATAGCCACCATTGCATATCAGTTTCAATCTTGTATTCCATCTTATTCTTTTGGTGTGTAATATTAATAATAACGGTTTTATGTGTTTATTCTGTGCCTGATTCCTAAAGAACAAGTTATTTGAAGTACAGTGATGCAGAATTATTTTTAAGAAAGATTTACGCCATTGAAATCTGTTGAAACCAACTTTGAAATGAATTCTAATTATATTACGATATCACTGGCCTGCACAAAAGAGACAGCAAACCATCCTTTAAAATTAAATGTCTCATAAAGAAACATTGTATTGACAAATGTAGAACCTTGCCAAGTGTATACATTTGCGTTTGAGTTAAAAATAAGCAGCCTATAAGTTAATGTGAAATCTTAAGTTCGTATTGTGGGCATGTACATAGTAAAAACTTATTAACATGAAACATTATAAAGATATCTTGAATACTTATAAATTTTCTTATTCCAAAGATACTGTATTTTTGTAAAAAAAACTGCCTTTTATTAATTACTAGAAAGCAATTTTAGAAAATATTTAAATGTTTGAGAAGGAATAACTTAGTATGATATCCTAAATGCTATACTCTTTTTTAAGTATATATTATTTATTGTAGTCAAGTAAGTTATGTTGTTAATTTTTAATGAAATTCATAAGTATTTATAGTTTTTCAAAATCTAAATGCTTTCCAAAAATTTCCTAAAATGTAATATCAGAATGTAAACCAATGATATAACCAAAATCTTATTCTATATTTAAGTAAATATTTGTCACCTCTTGTAAGTCCTTTTTCAGCTCCATTATATAAATTATATTTTACATAATTCAAATACATAAAGCAATTACATAGATTCTATTAAATGTTAAATGGCATTTACGAAAAGGATGTGCAAGTTGCATCATAGTCCTTGAATCTGAGGTTAAAAGTAAAATTTGAAAGGAAATTCCTGCCAGTAAAAAGTTTTTAATTTGTTTCCAAGAGAAAAACTTACCTGCAATTTGGAAATGTTAACTGAGCATTTGTTATGTGTGTATAAGTAGTAGCAGGCAAAGTGGGAAGTGCTGAAGACAGTAGAACATAGTTAATACCTGTAAGTGACTGTAAACATACCAACATGCCAGTGTGCATAACAGACCAGAGGAACAAAATTTTGGGGATCTTAGGAGCCCAGTGGGCACTGTAAACCCGAGAAGCAATTCAAAAGATTTGGTGAAAGAGGGCTTGTCTGATGTGAACCAGTTTGCAAACTTGGTGAGATTTTAAATACATTTAAGAGTAGGTAGGGAGACTTACAGTTCACATCATTAAAATTCTTCGATCAGTCTCCACATTTCCAGAGTGATTCTTTTTTACTAAAAGAATGAAAAATGATCAAACGTAAGTAAATATATTGAAAATCTTAGATGTTGTGCTAAGCTTAGAGTTTACTTTTTTAGACTATAGTAGTGTGATTTTTTTTTAAAAGATTTATTTATTTATACAAGCTGGGGTATAGGCCAGAGGCACAGGGCAGCGAGAGGGTTCACCAGAGACAGAGTGGGGAGCAGAACAGGCAGATCTATGGAAATACACTGCTGAGGGGAGCAGCAGGTGAGGCAGGAGAGGTCTGCCCTGCCATGTGGGATTCTCCCCCGCTGGGCTTCGAACCCACAGCGCGAGCTGCGGACAGCTCCACAGCCCAGCGCTCAACCGCTGCGCAACCAGGGAGGCGCTATAGTAGTGTGATTTTTAAGTACATGAGTACCAACTAGATATATTATAATTGGATATTTCTAAACAGCAAGGCTGCTTTTCCATGTTGTGACAAGCATAAAAAGATAATAAAACAGGAAAGCAGATTCTTACAACAGGTAGTTATCAAATCCATCAGGTCAAGAGAAATCATGTCTTAATCAGAGATAGTACCTAAGTAGTGATTTGTGTTAATTACCCTATGAAAATTAAACAAGAGTTAAGCTTCAGAATTAAAATAGAGTACCTGTGTTATTGTTCTGATTTTGTGTGATTATTGAGAGTGCGTTGTTAGGGCAATTAGGAATCTACTGTTGTCAAAACAGAATTTGAATAAAATGCGAGAGACATTATACTTTTTTGAAGCTAATAATGGAATACCATTATTGTGCTTCAAGCTGTTTGCAGAAAGAAAAAGGAGGAAGAGAGGGTGACAGATAGGGAAGGAGGGAATGAGGGGTGCAAAGGGAAGAAAGGAAAGCGGGAAAGAGGGAAGGCAGGCAAAGAGAAAGGAAGAAACATTTTTAACTCTCTGAATTGCTGGATTCATTTTGTTGTCCTCTCTTCCACTTTACTTTTTTTTTTCTTGTTACAATTCTTTCCTGATCCATCCCTTTGTTTAACATGCTTAATATTATCAGAACAATAGGCTGTTCTTTCCTTTCGTTATTAGCTATATGACTTTTGCCAAAGTGGAATCAGAAGAAATCCTGAATTTCAGTCTAGTCTGATCCAGTCTCGTGGGTTTTCTTTCTTCTAGTCTGTATAATCTGTGTCGTCACCATTCCCTCTCTCTCCACTTCCTTTTCTACAATTTCTAAAGGTTTTGTTTTGTTTTTAACATTTGTGGCAAATATTCCAACCAGTTTTCTGGAGGACCGATAATTAAAGAAAATGTGAGGCAACTGTGACTGTGTAAAGAGTAAAGAAATAAAGTAAAAATACAGTTTTGCATGTTCTTCTGGCTTCATTCTGACAATTTTTTTTAAGGGTATTTGTCTTTTCTCCCAGTTACCTCTGTCACCTTTTTGACCTTGAAGAAATGAGGGAAGACTGAGAGCATTCTTTCTCAACTAGGGATGCTGGCCAATAGAAAACTTAGAGCAAACAAAAATTTTAAAACATTGATAACAAATTACTGGACCTTTTCTGCTGTTTTCCCTTGGAAGAGACATTTGTGTTTTGTTCTGTTTTCCAGGGAGAAAAATAAAGATTTAAACAATTTTACAATTTGGTATATGAGCCTTGGTACAAACAACTAAAATCTAAATAAACAAGTGAAGTTAAAATAAAAGGTGTGATTTCTTACAGAGCCCCTTGACTGTATTACTTAAAACACCAAACACCCTCATACTGGCAGCAAGACTCATCTTTCACTTCACTGTGAACTTGATTTTAGTGGGTAAAAGTAATGATGGAATTAAATAAATAACAATCACAGAATATTATTATGACTTATGTGCCAGATTGCAAGCTCAAAGATAGACCTCTAAAGAAATTCTGATCACTTTAACTCACAAATATAAAAGGTCTAAATAAAGTTAAACCATCACACTGGCTTCAGACATTTTCCCAAAGCTTTTTTTGTTTGTTTGTTTGTTTGAACCTTCTACCCTACTTTGAGAATTTTAATACCAATTGATCACTTTTTAGGGCAAGATAGTATTTCTGGAGATTTTAACTATGCAGAAAATTTGCAAATCCACTAGATTTTCTCAATAAAAGAATATTCAGTAGCCTATTTTATATTCCAACTGATCTTCCTGTTCAAAATACTTATGTGCTTACTAGCTCTTACAGAGTTTGACAATCTAAGAAAATAGAAGTAGACTGTAGTGTACTATTGTTCAGTTAGAGGGAAGATGCAGAACTCTATTTAGTAATGGAGAACAATCTAGGGAATTTTTCTTTGTCAAATTCCTTTGTGATGCTACGATGTAAATTTGAATAAAATAAGGCAAGAAGAGCATTCATTCTTGAATATTATTTTTGCCAGAAAAAAATATGTTATGATAAATGATTACTACCACTGCATTGACAAGTATCCTTTAGAACCCCTTTTTCAATTATAGTTCTCATCCCAGTTTTAGTATATTCTGAAAACTCTTAGAGGGTCAACCAATTTTCTTGAGAAAGGATACACAAATATACGTGGCCAATGATATACTTACTTACTAGAGGAGCACACATTTGAGAATTGATGACTGAGATAATAAATAATGTATTTCTTTGGATATTTTAGACTATGTATTTATGAGAATAAATTATCAGATTTTGTTCGGAGGTATATCTTTGAGTTTCTTATTGGCATGCATTCCTTCATAAGAGTAAGTATAAATAATAGTTGTTATTTGTACCTTTATTATATGTAATATGTATATATTATTTTAACAGTAAAAGTAGTAAATAAACTAAAGTTATTTTTCCATTGTGTTTCATTAGGTTCTCCAAAGGACAATGTAGCTATTGTTAGAGATAAAGCTACAAAGTAAAAATTATGTTCTTAAAGAATATTTTAAAAATGCCAGGCAGAATATGAGCAAACTTCTCATGACTGTTAGGTGGGCTTGCTGTTTCTTAGAGGGACATATTGTCTGTTTCACACAAATACTCCCACCCAACCACCCAAATAACTATTGCTAGAACATGGATTTTCTAATTTGTTTCTAAGCAGCAAATAACTTCCCTTGGGCCTTCAAGTCATGTTCATAATTCTTTTTATTTGTAGTTCTCTACATCTCAAATCTTATGAAATTTTTGTCTGTTCTACTTCCTGTATTGTAATTACTTGTGCATCATAATAAGAATTTTCTTCTAAATTAAAAACATTTATTTAGATAAAACCTATAGTATTATGGGGAATAATTGGGTCTCAGAATTTTTCAGAGCTTTATTCAAACCACCATTTTATCATCTTCCAAAAGAATCCTTTAGAGGAAAATGTGACAATATATGCTTGAGGATATTAAGTAAATTCTGTCTTCATTTTCTTACCTCCACTCTCCCCGTCATTCTCTTTCCTCTACTCTTTCCCTTTATTTTTACAATAGTACAAGTTACCTAACCATTCATAAAAGTGTTTCAGTAAACACCTTTATATGTGGTTTCACATTAATTAAGTCGACAGCATGTATTTGCAATACTTCCCAGTAGACTGCTTAAAAGGAAGCAGAAAAATGGTTTGACAGTCTGAAATGATCAAATCAAAACCTTTGTATTTGTTAAAGCCAAAACCAGAAGCCTAATCCAAACCAAGTGACAGAGTTCTTTATACGTAGCCTGTGGGTTGAATTCCCTTAGGTATTTTATGTTTTATTTTCCTCCTCAAAGAGTTATTTAAGTAGAGACAAGTAGCTAAAATGTACTTATAACTCTACTGTCTTTGGGCTAAATTAAATGCATACATAAAGTATACACATATGCACACGCATATGCACATGCATACATACACACATATACCACTCATTAGTATGGAGAAGTATTTACTATTTAACTTAATAATCAGACAGTCTGGGCAAAAAGAGTTGCATATACTTTTTAAAGAGTTCTCAATGTGGATTGTTTTCCGATCTCATCATCAAACTTCTAGATGGAGTAAGATCCATTTTCTTTCACATTGAGACTGTCATGAGAATTGCTGATGTGCAGTACTGGTTGCAGCAGGTATGTTCTTCAAGTCTCCTGGGAAAACTTCATTTTTGTATTTTTATTCAAGTGTGTCAGAGATATGTGTGCTTTGAGACCAGGGTGTTTTACTTTGGAAAGTTTCCAAAAGGACTCAACATAGCATTTTGATTAGTTTTCCTTATTCTAGCATAAAACGGTTGTTGAAAATAAACATAAATAAGTGTTGATGTTTTAAAATTTTGCTTAAAATATTGTTTAAAATAAGAGCACTGGCAAAGTTTAAATTACTTGTATTTTTATGTTTGTGAATGTGTAGTTTGCAAGCTTAACTACTAAAACACCTCATTTTAATTTTAAACATGTATATTTTAGACATAAATTTCTTGACTGATAATAAATGAACCATTGGCTACAGTTAATAATGTCTACGCGTTAGGATGTCACAGCAGACCAGAAAAGATAGTCATACTGTCACATCCAGGATGATAGATTTTATAAAACTGTGTTGCATAAAGATGAGCCGTTTTATGCTACCTTACAAGGTTGCTATAGTTACAGTGTTGCTTTATCGGAATTGAACTTTTCTGTGTAATATTAGGTACTGAGACCAAAGTCTTATTATAAATTGTTCTTAAAACTCCTCTTTGAAAATAAGCAACTTTGTAAAAGATTCTGAATTATTTTTGCTATCTTTTCTTTTTTCACCAATAAGTTAGTTTGAACAAAGCAGAGAACAAAAACATTGAGCATATGTTTTCCTTCTAGACACTGAATATTAGAATTTTTTTCTTTCTCTACCAATTGTTGGTTTTCACTTTATAAATGAAAAGTAGTATTTTTAAAGAGTGGTATGTCTCAGTTGCTAAACTTTTTTGAATGAATATTAAAAATGATGTCTTACTGTTATTTCAACTTAGTTTAGGACACCATTGTATTCAGAGTGTCATTGAGTTTCAAATTTTCATGAGATATTGCTGCATTTTCATTGAAAGAGAATGTGGTCTTGGAAAACATAGTTCAGATTCACCTCTTCCTCCAAACTCACATTGCCAAATATTGGGTATCCAAGGAATAAATATTTGCCTGTTCTAGTTTCTACTCTCAGTACATAGAAAGTAGGAACGAATTCCCTACAAAGGTTATCTGCTCCAAAAGGCATTTGTAGTTCTTTTGGGTAGTAATAAACTTGTCTTTTTTTCTGGATACCTAACCAGGCAGTCCTAATAGTGATACTATAAGAATATTCAAATATAATATTTTCACTTCCTTGTGTTATGTATAACACAATAAATTCCTCTCTCTTTGGATTACACTTTTCTAACTTAATTTATTTCCACTAAGTCTGGTTAAATCACCTACATTTATAACGTGTTCTAAAGAATTTTAAGAAATGCAAAACAGGTGAACTAGGAGATTGATTGCTAATTGAATTGCTTGAGTGAACTGCTTTCTTTGTGTTGTCTCAATAAATTATTTAATCCTTACATTATGGAGTAGGTTACATTTTGTAAGTATGTACATTTCATAAATGAGGAATTTGAGACTAAGATAATTAAAATCATTTGGTGAGAGTCACAGTCCTTAAGTTCAAAGTTTTAAAATAACAATAAGACTGGAATTGCTACAAAATATTGAACTGTTACCTAGAACAGTACACCATAAAACATAGACTAAAATAACTAGATACACACATAATTTTAATAATTATGATAAATAAGATAAAATGTAAAATAAAGAAATGACATCAGCAAAGTGGTGGAATGGGAAACATCCAGCCACCCCCCCAAAAAAAAAAAAAATCCTAAAGCACAAGAATAAATTGTCAGAATAAAATATTTCAGAACTCTGGAAAAATCAAAGTTTACATAAACCAAATGAATGCTGAATTATGAATGCCAGGGTGGCCAACAACAGAACGTTGGTATAATATACCACATCAATGGAACAAAGACATTTTAAAACCCACATCATAATCACAGTCACTCATGAGTCCACTTACATGAAATATACAGAATAGGTGTATTCATAGAAATTAATGATAAATTAGAAATTATATATGGCAAATTTGATATGTATTTTCCCAAAATAATTTTAAGTAAAAAAAAAAAACATAGAAGAATTGAAAAAATAATTTGTAAAGCAGCCTTGCAGGAAGAAGCAAGTATAGAATAATTGGTATTTACATAAGTTGCTTATTTTAAGCCACTTATAAAGGTGATTTTTTTAATTTTAATTTTCCACATTGTATGGAACTATATGAAGAAAAAAGATATTTATTCTATCTAATCCCTGCCTGCACCCATTTCAAAACTCTTCAGTATTACCATCCAGAATTGTTACTGATGATGCACATGCACGCACACACACACATTTATTTTGTGAAATGTAGTTATTAGTATATAATACTCTGAAAATTGCTATTTTCACTTAATTCTAACTTACAGATACATGTAAATGTCAATTTGTAGAGTCTTGTTCTTTTTAATTACTGCAGGAGATATCTTTCAATTTAAATAATGCAGAAGACTCAACACACCTATTTGTCTTAAGTAGAAGCATATGCTTATTTGTTGAAAGTGATAACATAAACTTCTAGTACATTTTTAAAATTTTCAGTTACTCCTCATTCATCCCTACCCAGTTCTTACTCATTCTCCCTTACTTTTAAAAATATGCTCACTGAGGATGAATGTGTTTTTCAGCTTATACTTGAGAATAATTGCAAAGCTGAAGATTTCTTTTAGAGCTGAGTCAGAGCCTTCCAGACATATACACGCAGTAAGCAAATGTAAGTCATGGTATTTGGTATTTACTTGGTAATACCTAGCTGAGCAACTGTGACACATTGAAATGATCCTTAAAGTTTTCACATGGATTTATCTTTAAGTTCCATGATCATCCTTTTGAAATAGTCATATTTGATATCCCAAAATCTAAATTTTCCCACGTACCCCACAAACCCAAATAGGAACTTTTAGAGTGTTATTTTCCTTGATGTATCCTTTTAGCATTTTGTAAGAGTCAAATCCTGCTTACATGCATTCCTTTTTTTCTGGAATGAATGATATCTTATGTCAAGTTATCTGTGAAAACAAGTATTTATTGAATATCAAATGATACTAAAGAAATCAAATGATACTAAAAATATTATAAAATGCACACGCATACCAGGAGAAATAAATAATAAATATTTCTAATAGTTATCACGTAGGAAGGGGAAGGTGGGTCATTGATAACACTTGCGATATATCTGATTAATTTTCTACTTCAAATTGCTTTTTACTTAACTACTTTCTGTGATCACATAGAGCTGTAAAGAAGTCATTAGAAGAGATGGAGATTAGGGAACTATGAAAATAGTTTTTGGTATATAGAGTTGTATGATTTGCTTTCTTAGATCATTATATTAGGGTTGTATTATAATCTTTATTTAAAATTCTGGAGATTTTATTTTATTTATTTTACAACTTTATTCTAGGAGAGGAGACAATCCAATTATTTAGTAGGTAGGTCATCTAGCTGTATTTCTTTAAACTAATGTCTTACTCTTTAGAAGTTGCATTTTTGCTTTGCTCACAAGATGATAATTTTGTGGGTACAGGTGGGTCTACAAGTGGGTAGAAAGAGCTGCCTCTGAAAGGGACAGGTTTGTTAAAAGAGATGCCTGCATTGGCACAGGTTGGCAGGCTTGGGATGAGATCTACATTTTTGAAAGGCATATATTTGAGAAAGATGGCTGCGTAGATACAAATGGGCAGGAGAGCTGCTGACTTCTAAATGTCTGCCATAGAAGTTATTTCAAGCTGTAAACTTTCTTTTGATGAACTTTTGAAAGAATATGTTTGTGTGTTTTGTATTTGCCTTTTTGCTTTCATTTTCTATTGATTCTTTAACATTTTTTATTGAAGTAACACTGGCTTATAACATGGATTTCAGGTATATGGCATTTTAACTCAACATTTATACAATATATACTATGTTATATTCACCACTAAAAGTCTAATTCCATCTTTCACCATTCATTAGACCCTTTCACCTGATTTATTCATTCTTCTTCCTTTCCTTCTGGTAGCCACTAAGTAGGTATTATACTATAAGGGTTTATTTTTGCTTTATTTAGTTCATTTATGTGTTTTATTTCACTATGTATGATATGCATATAGAAAATTGAACATGGCGTTCGGATGTAGTTGGTGAAATTTCAAAACCTGATCACAGCCATGTGTTTGAAAAGAAGCAGAACATTCCAAGCACTCAGAAGCATCCCTTATGGACATGGTCTTTCTGGCTATACATACCATGCCACTAAAAGTAACCAACATCCTGACTGCTAACTAATTAGAGAGGAAAGGCATAATCAATCACTCTTTGTCATCACAAGAAGAGGCACATCACTTTCTCTCAAATCCCAACAGTAAGGACTAGCCACATAGTTTCATACAGATTCACAGTCAAAAAAGTATAATCCAGCTAAGTGCCATGAAGATGGAAGACATGTATCAGGGAGCATCAGCCTTCTTTACCTATCTACATTCTCTCAACTAACATGCTAAACCTCTAGGACCTGCTTGTCTATTTAGTCTCAGTTTTAACTTTCTTCATCATCTTTGTGCTTGCAAAAAAACAAAAAACATAACAATGTAAATTTGTCCTAAACAAAAGCAAAAACCAAAACGATGATGTGTTAGAGGAGACAGTATATCAACCTAAATCATTCAGTTTTAATGTTTTACAATAATCCTCTCTTTTTTTCTGTAGACTCTATGCTTCCATTATAATATACCCTTAGTACTTGATGTCATTTTACAACTCAACCTTGAAATTCTTCCTTTCAAAGAGGTTGTGATTTATTGGGTTTTTTTACTTTTGATTTATTTTCTCTTTATAGATTAGATAGAGGTCTCATCTAAATATGTATGTAAGTAACATCTTCGTAATTTTTCTCATCTCAGTAATGAAGAAGTCAAGATAGTATACCTGATATTCATATTTTCATCAAGGAATTTTTTTCCTGGCTTTTCTCAGAGCTTATATGTACAAGGTTCTAATCCCACATTCCACCAAAACAGAAGGAAGGAATGGAAGGAGGGAGGGAGGGAGGAAGGTGGGAGGGAGGGAGGGAGGGAGGAAGGAAGGACCCTTAAGGTATCAAACAACCAGAAAAAATATCCCCATTATCATTTAAGATTATCTTTTAGGATTTGGAGATTAACATAGAGATGATATTGGTTTGAAGGAGTCCATTGATGTCAAGTAGAAAGCAAAATCAGGAAAGGTCAATACATGGAGAAGAAGGTTGACTTTGTAAGGAAGTAAACATGAACACATAATGAAGTAGCCACACTATATTAAGTGGTTAGTCTATTTTGCATATCATTGTTTCAAGTTATAGGTATATGTTTATGGTCTTACCTGCTGCTAAGGAGACATGCTTAAAACAAATATAAAAATTAATATTTGAATGCACAATATACTTCATAAAAATTCTATGAATTATTTTCCAAGAAACAGCAAGGGAAGAAAGGTATATCATTGAACTGGAAATTTTTTATACTTGATTCTGTGTCTTAATACCACTGGAAGAATCAAATGTTATGTTTTGTGATAAATACTCAATAACATTCTTTGGTGTTTTCCATTGTCTTTTCTCTCACTGTTTGTAGATACCCTAATAACTAAGCAAAATGCAAGAAGATGTGAATTTTATTGTGGACAACTTCAATATGAAATCTTAAAATAATTAAAAGCCTAAATTAGTAAATTCAATATTGATTTCAATGGCAAAATCAAAGTCATGTCAAATCTATAAAACATTGTGTCCAAAGGGGAAATGAGCTTATATGAAGCAACATATAATCTAATGCCCAGTGTAGATATTATTTTGAATTCACTCTCATCAGTTAGACCAATGTGAATGTAAAATAATAAAAAAGAAAAATCCATTTCTGAAGTACTTGTCAAAAAGAATGAGTGGATAAATAAGGTGTGAGCTCTATCTATCCATCCATCCATCCATCCATCCATCCATCCATCCAGCTATCTGCCTGCAATGGAATACTACACAGCTATAAAAGGATGAACTCTTGCCATTTACAGCAACATGGAACTGCAGGGGCTTATGCTAAGTGAGGTAAATCAGAAGGAGAAAGACAAATTGGATCATTTCACTCATGCAGAATATGAAATTAACAAAGAAATAGAAAAACTAAATAAAAATAAACCCAGAAATTTGACAGTAGCATAGAAACTACCAAAAGGGAGTGTCAGGGGTGCAGAATTAAAGGGGAAGAAGACCCAGTGGACTATGGTAGATTATTGGTGCTTTGATTGTATGGTAGGTGTGGAGAGGTAACAGACATCTGAAAAGATGTGCACCTATGTACCTAAATTATATACAGTGTTGTAAATGAGCATTACCTCAATAAAAAGTGATACATTTTAAAATGATCAAGGTCTTCAGAGAAAACAGGTAGTGTGTGTGCTTTAAATTTTCATTTATTGAATTCTAAATATCAAATAGTTGTGGTATTATCGTAGAATTTAAAAAATAATTTTAAGGACATTTATTTTATGTTAATGTACCCTTTTAAATTTTTCTATTATAAAATGTCTATATTAATTATATATGTTATTGAAATTTATAATCACTTGACAACATATTTGTCAAAATAAAAACCCTGTGTACTTATAAATATCCTTCTTTTCTACAGAAAACCTGTGAAACTTTGTATTATCCCATTACAGAAATATTATTAATATGAATTACTTCTTTTTTCTGATAGTCACCCCTTGTTATTTAAAAACATATAAAGTCATTAAAAGTACAGAAAAATGTATTAGTTGAAATAATTTCTACCATCTACTGTGGAATTCAATTTCTTATTCCTGAATCCCGAAGATCATTATCTGTCAGGAAACTGGAATACTACTCAAGATGACAATAAAAATATTGTGGATGTATAGGGTTTTGCTTAAATCTTTGGTAAGTTACTTTGAACTCAATCTCCATATGTAAGACCTAGTCCCTGCAGAAAAGGATATAAAGCCTTTTATGATTTTCAGTTTCTCTCTGGGTGGCATGGAGTGAAAATTGCACTGGAGCCTTATCAACATAGTTTAAACATTAGCTTTGTCATTTAGCATCTTTGTCACCTTGGCTGTTCTTTAAATTCTCTGAAATGTATTTTCCTCTACAAAAATAACGCAAGCAGTATTTTAAGCAAGAGATACTGCATGCGAAGTACCTGAAAAATAGTAGGACCACCCATTACTGAAATTTTACTTTTAAATGTTTATAGAGTAACAGGAGTAAAAACAAACATAATAATGATGGTTTTTAATTTGATATATCTGTATCTGATGCTAATGAGAAAATACTATCAGATGTTTTACCTAAAGAAAGGAAATGTAAAAATGAATATCTAGTTAAATTTTGATATAAGCAATATAACCTAATGAGTATATACCAAATTCTGAATTTAGAAATTCATAAATTCCACTTTAACCCATTTTTGGTAGAAATATTGTTTGTTTTGAATAATGTATATTTTGGGTAGATGTTTTATGGAAAGGGGATATTATTCAGGAAGTTGCTACAGTATTTGCTCATAATTTTAGTGTAAACTTCATGTACTTTTACTTATATTCTTTCTTGTTTGACTAGTACATGTATTTAAACTTCTCCCAACTCAGAGTCCAGTATTTTTCCAATCTTTTGACTTTGCCCATATCTTACTTTCATATTTTAGAAGTCTTTCTGAGTAAGAATGAAAACCCCAAATATCTTTTCTTATAGAATTAGGAGTTTTTCAGTAGCTTTTATTTTTTTAAGATTCATTTTTATTTCTATATGCATATAAGAACTGGGGTGTAGGCCAGAGGAGGGTAAGAGGATTCACCAGAGACAGAGTGGGGAACAGAACAGGAGAATCTACTGAAATCCATTGCTGAGGGGAGCAGTGGAGCAAGACAGGAGAGGTCTGTTGCTGAGCCATGTGGGTCAGCTCCCTGGCCGGGGATGTCACAGTGGCTGGCTATAGCTTGATAGCTCTGAGACTTTAACCTCTACACCACCAGGTAGGCCCCGTTTTTCAGTAGCTTTTCACTCTAGTGTTCAACATCATGAGAACAAAGACATCTTAATATTCAATTGTTTGTATTGCATTAAGAAAAGTAAAAAAGACTAACTAAAATAAAGGGAAAGCTCTATTTCATAAATTTTGTAGCTGGCTAATATTTACCTTGTAGAAACATTATTCAATATTATTTTCCATTTATTTAAGAAAGCCAGAACAATGGAGAAATTTGTATATCTTGCACTTGAATGCATTGTGGCAAAAACTCATTGCTACTTTGGGCAAAAGGGGAATAGATTAATAAAAAAACAAGAAAATAAAACTTCTAGAAAATAGTTAAGTTTATCTCATTTATCTATCAGTCTGAAATTTTAATGAATCATGGGTTTAAGTAAAAAGGACTCTTAAAATTCCAAATCCTATTTTAGAAAAATATCTCCTTTTAACTATTAGAGAATTTTAGATCCGTTCATTTGAATCAAGTTGTGAACTTTATTTAATGTATTTATTTGATTTAGTTAATATTTGTTAATAATCCTAATTTAGTCCATAAATCTAGTCTTTAGCTCTTGATTTATTTATTTCCTGGCTCTATTAGACTTTGCGTTGGCTCATGTTTTCTCTAGTCATAATTGTTTCCTAGAGCTTTGTATTTTAAAGATTGCTTTCCGTGGCAGCTAATTTTTGTTGAATATTGGCATGTCTTGAGATATACTCTTTTTCTTAAGAGATCTGTAGTATTGTTTTTAGTAAGTTTACAGAGACCTGAATTCCAAAATTAGTGCTAACCATTAAATTCTATTTCTTGTGTCTAGAAAAGGGAACCTGTTATTCTGAAAACAATACTCTGAATGTCTGATTCTGCTATCAGTGTAACCTAAGGCAAATTCTTAATCATTTGGAACCAAAGTTTATTTTCAGAAAATGAAGAACCTCAGAAATCATAACAGTAACTAATAAAATCATGTTTTTATAACACATTCAGTTGTGTCTGTTGCAGAGGTGTCAGTTCCTACCACGTCCTATACACTGCTCTATCTATGGAAGATAAAATGGTTAATGGACCTTAAATTCTTATGCTTATATATTGTGAAGATTTAAATGAACTATGTCATCACTACTATTACCAGTTCAGTAGATACCTTTATTTTTCTTGAATTTCATCCATTTTTCTTGGTCAAGAAAAATTAATATCATATCCTTTCAGAATACACACTTCTTATTTCACTTAGTAATAAATGATGATGGCCTGATATTAGGTGAGTGGAGTTAAATTTCCCAAGAGCCCACATATAAATTTTCAAAGACTTTTATATGACATTCTAATTCTGATGTTATGCTTTTAATTAATGTCTTAAAAATAAAAAGCAGCCCCATTGTTTTCTGGATGTGTTGTAACTACAAAGCAAAGGTTTCAGCTCTTATATCTGAGTGCAGAATTGTGGCAGAGAGAGCTATTTGTCTGTGTCATTGTTTTCCATGTCCCTAGAATTCATTTCTATTGCTATTACAGATTTCTGGGACAGGAAGTATATTGATAAATGTATTTTTATTTCTCCCATAGCCCTAATTTGTGTGTACTGCTTTATGGCAGGACTTAGAACAAACCAGAGATCAGTCTCTAGTAAGTGAATACCTCAGTCCAGCTTTTTAATGCTATTCTCTATAGCATTAGGACCATAACACATTTGACATGATTCTTACCTGTAGCAGATACTCAGATCCACAGATTCTGTAGGCACTTATGGATAGCAAGGAAAGCAAAGGAAGAAGTGGAGAATTCTAATTACATAGCTATCCCTTCAGAGAATAGAACCACAGAACTGAGAAAGGGTATCTTGGCATATAAGTCCCACCTCTTCTCATGGCACTTCTACAATAGTCTTTTTATTTTTACCATAATGTGCTACCCGTTACAACAAATGACTGATTTTATATTATTAAATTGAAAGATTTTCCCTTTAAGGAAGCAATTTCTTTCTTAAAATAAATTGGAGGAAAATAAGAAACTTCATTTGGGAAAAAGGTCTTTTCATTATTCCTGAAATTATACTATATAGACTAGAGCCCAACTTTGCATGCTAATTTAGAAAAATGGTCATGATTACAATAAACTAATAAACTTTCCTGATTTGCTTACAAGCAAATTCTTTCAGTCATTGGATTCTATGTGTATATTAATCAGGGTTTTTCCAGATCCAGAAGAAGAGAATTGATATGGCATAGATGCATGGAAAGAGGGAGAGAGAAAGAGAAAGTTAACATTCCAATCCCAAATAAGCTGTAAGACTGGCGGCTCACCTAAGAGTTGATACAGTCTTGAGTCCTAAAGATAAAAACTCAGGCAGGATTTCTATGTAGCAGTCTCAAGGTGAAAGTCCTTTGGAAAACCCTCATTCTTTACTATCACTTTCTTCAATTGATTGGATGAGGATCGTCTGCTACTGTGATTGTAAATGTTAATTAACCATGTCTCTACCTACCTCTACAGTAGCATGTACACTAGTGTTTGACCAAATAACTGGTCACCATCATCTAGTCAAGTTACACATCAAATTAACCATTACAGTGATCTAAAATGTAAACATAAACAGTCCTCATCCAGTTTATAAAAAATTTGTTTTAATAGCATAGTTAAATGTTTCTATGTGCATGAGAATCTTTGGGAAAAGCAAAAACCTACCAGATGAACTTATCACCTGGAGAGATTTTCCTCCAAGTATATCTGATGAATAGTTAGCAGGAGTAATCAGTAAGCTACAGTATTTATAGGATTCTGTAGTTGGTGTAAAGGGAAACATGTACAAATGAATCTGCAGTTTCTTATTCATTCTAATTGTATCTTAGAGCTCCATCATTTTGAAGAGCTGATAGTATCTGTTTCCTGGACTTCTAGAAACACAGTATATGTAAAAAAAAAAAAAAAAAAAAACAGTACATTAAGTCCTTTTAAGGAAAACAAAGCAAAACAGGAGCTGGTGATTATTTCAAATGGTCTAGAGCTTTCAGATGGTAAGGTGGAGGTTGGGAAGGAATGGCTTTTGTCTGTCAGACTAAGTAATTGATCAAAGAAAATGCTTGACAAAACATCAAGCCCGCAAGTCTCCTGAAACATCTAAGACTCTTTTACAGGGTCCTCTTTTCACAGGAGGAATTCAAAATGTCACTCAGCCTCAGGTGGATTCTTGGGGAACAGATGGAGTGACTGAGACTGATGAAAACTTTAAAGCAGCTAAGAGGCTATGTAATGTAGAACTTAACAAAGCCCTGCATTAGATTTTCCTGTTTTCAATTGTTATTTTAATAACTTGTGGTTTCTTTGTGTTCGGGCACTTACTGTATTGTTTTGCTCAGTTTTATTTAAAATAAATTGTGTCTGTTCCTTTTCAAAACCTCCTACCTTGAAAAACAGAATCCAGAAAGGTGAGGAATGCAAACATTGATAACAGATTTATAGTAATTTTGGAGTGTAATATTGGAGATAGGGTAGCAGCTGGTTCGGTGTGAATTATTAGAAGTAAAGTATGTTGCTTACTATCAGTCAGCATTTATAGACTGTCTATATGGCTCCATCTCAGTTGATTTGTTGGCAAGAAATATAATTTTCCAGTGGTCTTGATTTTTGATTCTTTGCTACATTGGCTTGTATCTAACCCTGAAACATTTTACTCACGGCTTTATGAGTATGCCTTTATAGTGAAGTACCAATCAATGTGTATTTACTGGGGCCTCCCTGGTGGTGCAACTGGTTAAATCTCAGCTTATGAAGCTATCTGCAGACACTGCAGCATGAGTTTGATACCCGGCCAGGGAGCTTCCCACATGGCACAGCAGACCTCTCCTGCCTTGCCAGCTGCTCCCCTCAGCAGTTTACTTCAGTCAGTCTACCTGTTCTGCTCTCCACCCTGTCTCTGGTGAATCCTCTCACCACCCCACACCTCTGACCTACACCCCAGTTCTTATATGCATAAATAAATAAATCTTTTAAAATATGTATTTACTAAAACCCTATATGCTTACTGTCATTCAGATGCCCCGAATAGAATGTAATCATCTCCTTGTTTTGAAGAAAGTTACACATTAAGGAGATCAAAACATGAATTCAGAAAACAATGAAAGACCAGTAGAAATATATAATTGCCTGTTAAATTGTCAAAGACTGAAAGCATATAGAGTTCAAACAGAGGAGGTATTACTGGAGTGTGATGGCTCAGGAAAGGTGGTGGGGGAAGTGGAGGGATGGTGTTGGAATTTGATCTGGATGTAAAAAGGTTCACATTTGCAAAGGCAGAGAAAAAAGTTCAGCTATAGGTATAATTTTCTAATCTCCATACCTTTTTTTTTTTAAGATTTATTTATGCATACAAGAGCTGGGGTGTAGGCCAGAGGTGTGTTGGGGAGGGGAAGGATTCACCAGAGACAGTGGGGAGCAGAATAGATGGATCTACTGAAATACACTGCTAAAGGTAGCCCTGGGTGAGACAAGAGAGGTCTTCTTTGCCAGTGGGTTAGCTCCTTGGCAGGGGTATCAAACTCCTGCAGCCACTTCATAGCACTGAGACTTAACCCCTTGCGCCACCAGGGAGGCCCCTCCCTCCCCTCCCTACCTCCTTTCAATCTCAGAAATAACTGGCTTGCTAAGCACTGAAACTAGAATGAAAAATTATCACATATTCATAGTCTAACTTTGGTCTAACTTGTTTACAAAAACTGAAAAAAATAACTGCAACGTTCTTGTGTGTGTATTGAGTGGGGGTTACACCAAGCAAGTCACTATTTAACAAAGACACACTCATCCTGCAGATGACTACCTAAGTTCTAATGGGAAAAGAGGCAGTATGAGTTAAAATGAATTCTGAATACTTCAGTGAACAGAAATGTAAAAATTACTACAGTGGATATATAGTGGGGGGAATGGCAAAGTAATTTTCTTTACTGAAAGTATTAGAAGATTTTAGCCAGGATTAAATATACTTTCTTTGGCCAATAAAAAATCACATTTGATTTAAATCGGTCTCACATGTTCGTTAGGACTCATTCACTACTAATATCGTGGGATAATTGGAAATAAGTTTAATTTCCTCCTTATGAGAAGATGAAATAATCAATGTCTGTCTCTTCCACCATTTGCTACTTGAAAATATGAAAGCTGAACAGTAGGCAATTAATAGTTGGCAGTTTCTTGAGGTATATCAGTTTCTGTGTATATTTTATCTCATTACAATTCTAGATCCTTATGCTTAACATAATTTTCTGTGAAAAGATTTTGAATGAAATGGAGAACTCATGAGTAAATATTAGTTTTGTAACATTTACTGTAAGATATATCAAATCAAATACTCTTATTTTATCTCAATGACATTTACCTACTTTCATTTTCCTCACTTTCAGTACAGTGCTTCATGCATTGTAGATGTTTGGAAGCATTTCTTACATTTCACTTGCGAGGTACTCTAATCATAAAAATTTAGTTGTAAAGCATGTATAGTAAAATTGTGTTAGAGTCCATCTCTACACAACAGTGTATGCTGTGACTTCCTGAGTGGTAAAACAAAACCAAAAGACATGTTAAAAGTTTGTCTCAAGAAAGGGCCTAATATTACTACAGGATTTTGTTATTAAAAAAAACTGTTGGGTGCAGAATGCGCTAATATTGTCAGTTTTCTTATACACAAACCCTATTGCTTTTTTGGTTCCTTAACATTTTGTATGTGTGTTCCCACAAGTTTCAATCTTGGATTCCACCCATTTAATACATTTCTTACAGATACATGCTTTTCTAAGATGCATTTGACAGGCCAGCTTCTCCTTAATGCACACAAATTCCCACTTCTTAGCATAGTATTTGAAATTGTAAAAGATTTTTAGGTGCTTATTGGTCTTAAGAGCATCCAAATGGTTGCAAAGTATTAATGTAATGAAGGGTCCCACAGGGAACTGAATGAGATTCAACTTCTTTCAGTTAATTGTATTAAGAATATTTTTTTTTTCATTCTCTAAACTTCCCTTTCTGGAATAAGATGAAGACTGTCTCTTGCTAGAAAAAATAAAGTGGAATAAGTGTTTTTATTACTGTCATTCCCACCATTTTATTTCAGATGGGGTATATAACATTATTTTCTGATTTGATAATGCTTATTTTATCAAAAATTATTCTCGAAGCAAGAAACTAAACACTAAGGTGATTTCAAAGATAATGTAGATCAGAATCCTAGAGTTTCCCATTTCTCCCCAAGTGGCCTGAGATCACTTGGTGCCTCTGTGTCCTCATCTCCACACAGTGATGGGAAGTACTCATTTTGCAGAATGACTAAGTCCAATGTAAGGTGCCTAGCAAAGAATTGATAGGATGTGTGTCTATTTTGGTATTCAATTTAAACTATTTCCAGTGCTGTTTTAAGGGGAAAGAATACTAAAATTAATTATTTCATATTAGAAACACTGACAAAATGAAAGTCAGAAATAAGAATAATGGGCGGCCCCGGTGGCACAGCGGTTAAGCGCTGCGCTGTGGAGCTGTCAGCAGCGGCGACGCGAGTTTGATGCCCGGCCAGGGAGAATCCCACATGGCGCGGCAGACCTCTCCTGCCTCGCCCGCTGCTCCCCTCAGCAGTGTATTTCTGATCTGCCTGTTCTGCTCCCCACTCTGTCTCTGGTGAACCCTCTCGCCGCCCCATGCCTCTGGCCTGTACCCCAGCTTGTATGTATAAATAAAAAATAAATCTTTAAAAAAAAAAAAGAAATAAGAATAATATCTGGGCTAAGACAAGAGGGTCATATTTTACAAAAAAAATTCATGCCACTACACAAAACAGGCTTTGTTGATGATGATGGTTGAAAACTATCTAAGAGGTAGATCATTTGCCCTCAGGCAGCTTTATTACATATTTAACCAAGAAGCTAAAAAGTAAATTTAGGTCACAAACTAATGTAGCACGGTACCATAATTAATAGTGGTTTATTTTTTTCAATAGAATTTGAAGTCACTCTCTCCCTGGAGGCAGTTGCTAGGTCAGCATTGTTTTTCACAGAACATCATAAATCTCCAATGACCAGCCTTTGACTATAAATACACAAAAATACTTATGGAGTTTTTCGTTCATAAATGATATAGAATTTCTAAAATGCTCTAACAGCTGCAGTCTGAGTGTTTTGAAAAATTACTCAATCTTTTGCAGTTAGTTAAGCAATTTGTATATAATGCCAAAACTAATCTAGAATACAGATGTCGCTGAGTATTTCTGCAAGTTCTTAAAAGTGAGGCTTAAGGTAACTCAGCGTATAGACTCCCCAATTCCAAAATTAACTCAGCACACATATACTGTTGCCCCCAAACTGCCTAAATTACCAGACCTGATGTGAGTTCAAGTATAATCAATTTACTTGCTTTTCCTTTTCAATCCATCCATAGAAACATTATTAGATTGATCAATTCAGAAGTAACCATGTAATGGATTAGCAATTAGCTCCAAGTGCATGTATTCTGTTCTGTAGCAGGAATTTTGGATACCAGTATTTTGTTTTCTGATACTATGGGTATTGATTTTATTTAACAACCATTTGTATGGCAGTGTTATGTGCCAGGCGCCATTCTTATTACTCTACAGATTTTATTACATTGTATCCTTTTATACACTTAAAAGTTAGATGCTACTGTTAACCCCATTCTACAGATAAAGAAACTGGGGCACTAATAAGACAATTTGTTTAAGATCCCACAGCTAGTGAGTAGTGAAGCTAGAATTCTAAGCTAAGCAATCTGATTTTAGTCTATGACACTGACTACTGAGAATCTTTTTAGCTCTAGACCTTAATGCTTTTGAGGCTACACTGGATATCAAGCTTTGGTTGTCCTCAAAGTCTTCTACCAAAAAAATTATTTCTTCACTGAACAAAATAGATTTACTCTATTCACCGTAGTTTACTAACTTTTGGGAGTAATATATACATATAGGTGCTACCCACAGGCAACTTGTAATATGGTTGACTAAAATACACCAAATACAAATTTTATATAGCCCTGTGCAAAATGCAGTGGGTGAAAAATGAAGCAGTGGTGAAGAGCTTCTACATAAAGGTCAGAAAAAGAAGAAAACATCTTTGAAATCCAAGAGGGATTTAGATCACGGAGGACAGGGATGAAGAAGATGAGTTACAGGCCATAAAGGGTGATAAGAAATGAATTTCTGAAGACAGAGTCAAGGAAAACCTAAACTGAGAGATTTATGAAAAAGAATAGCAAGTTGTAAATGTATAATAATAGTCAAGAGTAGATAAGAAAATCCATGTAGTGACAAAATCAGACTTAGTTTCTCAATGAATTCCACTCTACATGGTAGCTTGGTAGAATGGAGGAAATTAAAACTGATTCCACAATTTCAAGCTTGGGTAAGTGAAATATAAGAGGTAAAATACATGGTTAATTGGACTCAGCATAAATGAAGATTTGATATACTAGCAAATTATGAATTTGGAAAGTAATAACTATATTTATTATTTCTACATTCCCTCCAAATTTCACACAGATTGTGTATACATGTGCCAGCATATATATTTCCTGAGGAGAAAGTGTTATTGATCTATCAGTAATAATTTTATAATATGGGCCTCCCCGGTGGCGCAGCGGTTAAGCGCTGCGCTGTGGAGCTGTCGGCAGCGGCGACGTGAGTTCAAGGCCCGGCCGGGGAGAATCCCACATGGTGCGGCAGACCTCTCCTGTCTCGCCTGCTGCTCCCCTCAGCAGTGTATTTCTGATCTGCCTGTTCTGCTACCCGCTCTGTCTCTGGTGAACCGTCTCGCCGCCCCACGCCTCTGGCTTGTACCCCAGCTTGTATGTATAAATAAAAAATAAATCTTAAAAAAAAATAAAATAAAATAATTTTATAATATTAAAAAATACAATCATAGTATCATTTTGGATACATAGAATTATGTAGAAATATCAGTTTCAAATAAGTTATTTTAAAAGTCAAAGAGATTTAAATACCTTATTTATTTTTTCAATCCCAAATCTTATCATGGTACCTAGGCCAGAGCATGTGCTTGGCAACTTTTATTAAACTAGTGAATAATACATTTAATTAATTCATTAAATTGATTCTTCAAGTTTCATTCTTAAGTTGTTGAGTAACTAGAAGTTTCAAAGCAATTCACATATTGAGTTCCTAAAAAGGTTTAGAATGTGTTGGGGTTTGGTGATTTAATGAGTTATAGTACATTGTACCTGACTTTATGGAATTCAAAATGAAGTAAATTTTCGTTATGATTCATTAATTTAGGACCTCTTGGCTGTGTGTTGTCAGTAGCTATATATGTAATTACATGACTAATGAAAACTTTGAAATCAGTCACACTTCCATATAAAGGTTCTTTAAATTTTTATTTAGCTCGTCTTTTCAACTTGGTAATGAATTCATATGTGGTATTTCCCTTCCCTCTTGTGAAAATAATTAATCCATTATATTTATCTGATTTTCGTTTTGCCTTACTTTTAAACCAGGTTGCCTAAACTATTGCATTTTCCTCTCTCAAACATTTAGTAAAAATTTTAAAATTTGCAATAATGGTGATGGTGGTAGTCTTTATCATCATCATATTAGTGGTAATATTAATAATGATATTTTGTCTTTGTGAAGTTCTGCCTGTTAATTCCTGATCATTTTATTATATAGTGTTTCAACTCTTTACCTTTGAAGACAGCTATATCAAATTATGTAACTAAGACATCTGTATTCTTGAGACTGTTATTGTCTCATTATTGAACTTTAAGAAGTCTTTCATTACAAGAAGTATCAGGTGTCAGCAAGAAAAGTATATATCATGTCACTTTAAAAGGAAAAAGAGTTGATGCAGTTGTGTTTGAAGAACCTACAACGATTGAACTATAATGAAGGTATTTCTGCTTTGTAGACTATTAGCTATTTTCTATGTTTGAGTTATGTCATTTTGCCTTAAGTTAGTTTAAAATCTCAAAATGGTGCTTAGGAAGTTTCTTTTTCATGGTATCATGAGCTTTTTATACTGCTAATTCATTTTCCTTCTTTTATGACTATACTTTGAATTTAAGACACTTTAAGTAAAAGTGTACACAAAAGGATGGAGGGGAGATAAACTGATGTTTGCTCAACTGGCCACAAGGAAAGCCAACATGGAAATAAAATTCTGTCAATGAATATCCCCTACTTTTTGACCTGCATTAATATCAAATAAGATATTAAATCGATTAAAAAGAAAAAAATAAATATTAACATTTAGCTACACAATTATAATTACTAGACAATAAATTCTAATAATATTCCTATAAATAGAATTTTAAGAACTGTTTCTGTGATTCCTGCTAAACCTGAACAATACTTGCAAAGTATCTGTGCTCTTGGGAAAGTATAATTTAATTACCTTGTTAAAAGAAATGGTAAAGAAGCAATTTAATTATATTTCTTTCGTAGTTCAAATCATTATAAACTTTGGTGGAAGAATTTCTCTATAAAAAGAGTAAGTCTTGTTATGCAGTTTAAAAATGTTTTTTGGAGTTTACGAAATAATTGTGTCCCCTGTAAAATTAATTGCTGTCAAATTTTTCTTCTTCATCCTTATCCATTCTTAGAAATCTTGAACAAGATTAATAATCCTCATGTCTGTTGGAGTGGTTAGTTAAACTTAAAATATCGCCACTGTGCTTTTCAAAAAACCTTGCAAACATTTGACTTGTGTAATTCACATGTTCTGTCATACTTTTATATTAGCTGTACAATTTATTGACATATAATTGTCATTAAAATAATCATATATATGCATATCTCTACAGTGAACAACAACAAAAAAACTGATTAAAGTCATTCTGCTCTATTGCATTTAGAAGCTTGAGAATACTTTTAAGAAAATCTAGCTAAATAACTGTACACCCTGGAGAGTAGAATGGCTTGCTATTTTTAATCCATTAAAGGCCCTTTAATTTCTTCGCAGTTCTCAGTCTGCCCCTTTTCAGCCATTTCCCTTCAGAGAAGGATAGTTTGCACAATGTCAGTGCAATAGTTGAGTCCCCCTTTCCTTTCAATGAGACTTCTAAAACAGGTGGTTTAAATACAGCTCCCAAGAACTTCCAATTAATGTCCTAATGGAGACAATGAGCATCTAGAACTCTGCTTTTATCTGTGAGAATCCCATCATTATCTGAGATGCAGGGAGAGGAGAACCCTGTACAGGTATGTTTATGTAAGAATGCAATCTTTTTCTTAGGAGTCATATGCTGAGGAGATAGCAAGGCAAAGTTAAATCTACCCCTGAAACTTGAAAGGGATTTCTGTGGAAGACTATATAAGCACATTTTAGCACTGAAATGGCAATTTTAAAAGGCAGTTATCCTTGGAAGACAGATGGAAATAAATAGCTTGAGAGAGTATTGGGGCACATACAGCACTCTGCACTATACTGTCAGAGAGTAGTCTTTCTGCCAAGAGAGAGTCCTTCCCTGTGGACTTCAGGAAAACAAAGAACTGTGCCCAACTTGTCTCTGTACTGACAATACATGTATAGCTGATTGGAATTCTCTAAAGTAGAATGAATTGACCTTATTTTCAAGTATTACCATTCCGTTGTTAAACAGTGTTATCTCTTTCCCAGTGCTAGCACTGTATTTGTTCTTAAAGAGGTATGTATCTTGTGACTATTTTACTCATTCTATTAAATGAGACTAAGGGAGGATATGTACCTTGAAAATATGAACATCTGCTAAAATGATAGCCATGGATTTTGCAAGAAAATGACCTTTAGTTTGAAGCAATTCACCTTGTTTCAGAGTGAAATGCTCTTGGTTTTCTTAGGGTATTTAAACTCCATTGCCTGGTCAGTTATCTCAAGAAAATTACTTCTTCATTGGATAATAACATTTAATTAATCAATTTAACTGCAAAAAAGCTATCATTAGCAAGTACACAATTTATAATAATTTATTCGGGTTCATTTCATTTTGAGAGTGAAGACAAAACTAAGGATATATTTTATTCCACATTAACTGATACTCTTTTGAAGATATAAATCACCCATAATACAACCATTAGGCACAATTCAATGTGGTAGAATTCTTCTTAACTTTCTATAATAATTGGGGCCTTCCTGGTGGTGCAACAGGTTGAGCTCAGCACTATGAAGCTATCTAGAGGCACTGCAGCATGAGTTTGATACCCGGCCGGGGCCGGGGAGATTCCCCCATAAAGCAACAGACCTCTCCAGCCTCGCCCACTGCTCCCCTCAGCAGTGAATTTCTATTTGCCTGTTCTACTCCCCACTCTGTCTCTGGTGAATTCTCTCACCACCCCACCCCTCTGGCCTACATCCCAGCTTATATGCATAAATAAATAAATCTTTAAAACTTTCTATAATAATAGATAGTCAGTAATAGAAATCTATTTTTTTGGATATATATTTTATTTGTTATTTATGTCTTTTACATTTTGTATTCCCCTTGGGTAGCCCACCACCAATTCACCCGTGATCCATCTCCATGGTCCCTTGTGTTCTTTTCTATTCCATTTTGTGCCCCTTCCCTTCCTTCCCCCTGCCCCCCCCACCTCGCTGATTGTCTCTCTCCTATTTGGTTTTCTTATGGTCATGTTATAAGTGAAACCATTCAATATTTTTCTCTTTCTTTCTGGCTTATTTCACTGAGTATGATCCCCTCTAATTCCATCCATGTCACTGCAAATTGCATGTGTTTATCTTCTTTGAATGCTGAATAGAATTATTCCATTGTGTATATGTACCACATCTTCTTGATCCAATCATCTATTTTTGGACATCTGGGTTGCTACATCTGATAAAGGACTGATAACAAAAATTTACTAGGAACTCACACAACTCAACGAAAACAAAGCCAATAACCCAATCAAAAAATGGGCAGAAGAGCTCAAAAGGCACTTCTCCAAAGAAGAAAAGCAAATGGCCAACAGATACATGAAAAAATGCTCAACATCACTTATAATCAAGGAAATGCAAATCAAAACCACTATGAGATACCACCTCACACCTGTGAGGATGGCGCACATTAAAAATACAGGCAACAACAAATGCTGGAAAGGATGTGGAGAAAAA